>CAJHNH020000417.1:938122-1070622 GCA_905116865.2 Candidula unifasciata | reverse complement strand
TTTCTGTTGCATTTCAGTTCAAACACTCTGTCTCTTCCCCAACCCCCCCCCCCCCTTTTTCCCCCGCTTGCCCCCAATGAATATGTGAATCACATCTATTAGTCGCCATGGAAAAGATGCATGATCTCAAAAACTTTACTTTAACTCGCTGAAAGTCCAATAGTATAGGGGTGGCACTGTGTAAAATTAATGCCGACTAACACCTCCCCTCCCCCACCCCCAGAATATTGGACTTTCCCGGGAACTCACCAGAAATCTCGGAGTCCCCCCGCCCCCCGCCCGAAATGGAGTGAAATATAAAAGGGAAAAAACCTTTTGCTTTAAACGGTTTTACTCCATGGAAAAGTAAAATAATAACACGCACTTAATTCTGATGCGGTTTTGCGATGAATTTGAGATAAGTTATCTCCTGCCTCCAGAAGAAATAACCGTCTGTGTGAGCAGCTTTGTTTACACGACATTTTTATTTGGCGCCACGTCGACGCCAGCCCAGGGAGATAATTCTCCAACAGATACCAAAGCTATGATGCGGAGACAAATTATTTAAGCAGACGACACAAAGGTGCCTTCACTGGCAGTAGTCGGGCCGTGTTGGGACATACTACTCGTACTGAGATTACCAAAGCAGACGATGCAGTATAGGCTGCAAGTATGTCTGTCTGTATGGTTTGCTCTTCCTGGCTGCAACCCATCCTTCATAGGGACTGTTGCTAGTATTAGTTAGTTAGTATCCTTTACAGTAAATTGCAGAACCAACCCTAGCATTTTTGGCCGTTGTGGTTTTTTTAATGCAAATTTAAGTCCAGCAGTTTACCCGTGCTTTCTGGATGGTCGGCTTCTCGATACCACTGTCAAAACCAACGCAAGGCCCGCAGCTGGGATCAAACCCGGTACCCCGGCATTACTAAGCTCGTTCGCAAAGTCTACGCCACAGACGCCGACTATTACAACTGATTATGAAACAAAAGGCAGTGACTGTAACCAGGTAACTGTCAGGAGCAGCGGGAAAACGTTCTATCAATATGTTGTAGTCTGTGAGAACGTACAGAGGAAAAAGCCTTATTTAGAAGACAAAAAAAAAAAAAAAGCATGGTGGGGAAGGTGCCGTCCACAAGAGGGCATCATTCGTTCCTAGGTCCCTACCTAGAAGCCCAATTAATTAAAGCAAGATGCGCCAATTTTACGTCTCTTTTTAGTCCCCTTAGGACTCTTGATTCTAAACCTCCTGGAACTGAAAGCGTTTTGTTGACATTTTCAATTCTAATGTTATTTCACCTATGCCAATGAAAATCTGAGAACGGCTAAAACATGGTACCAACGATTATAAGCCAAGAAGATAATAATATAATGGGCACATCCTGAGCAGCAGGGTCAGTGAATCATTAAATAGGCACTGAAATGGGAAACACATGGACTGAGAAAATGAGAACGTGAGAAAAAAAAGAGTTGACTAATTGGGAGCTTCCTTCAAAGTCGGAGTACATCTGTCTGAGAAGCAAGGAACCAATATTCTGCACACAAATTAGTCAGACCTGTGAAACGGCTGTGCATGCAACATTCAGGTTATGGAAGGAACAGGACTAGAGTCCAGAAGTTAACGAACAACCATAACTTTCTGCCAGAGTGTACAGCTGGTGAACGCAAAGAAGAAGTAAAACTGATCTCTTGGTTTTTGGACAGTGGTACGAGAGTTGTACAGTGGAAGGGATTGATGCCCAACCACATAATGTTTCCTTAAGCCATCAGTGGGTGAACTGTTGCCAACCTTCTTTGTGAAGATGGCACATAGGAAGTGAAATATTTGCACAGCGGTACCCTCGGTAAGCATTCTTAATACGTTCCTGATCCTTGGATGTATACCAAACAGTACCACGTATACCAAAAAAAATATTTTTTTTTTACCACAAGAAATCTTTTTCTTCTGCCTCTTCTTTGTTCACCTTAGGCTCCGGCGAAGAGTCCTTGCTGTTCCTCCATTTGTACTTTAAGCTGTGTCCAGGGCCTGAGTTTTGTGTGCCCCTACCACTTTACTGGCCTATATATGTGCTGTTGGCTGTTGCTTGCCGCTTAGGCAGATGCACTCCGATCTGGAAGGAAGCTTCCAATTGGTCGACTCTTAGGACATGCTAGCTGAGGCGGAAGTGGGTCTATTCTTGTTTTCCCTACTATGAGGCCCCGGAACCTATATGGAGATCCCATTAGAAATAAAAATGAATGAACAATTCCACTGTTGTTTGCATATTATACATTAATGGAGCTGTACAAGTTTCAAGTAAAGATAGAATATGAAATCAGAAGAATACTAGGAATAAAACCAGTCCTACATCAAGGAACAACAAATGAAGTGGTTTGGACACCTAACAAGAATGCCCAGGTACTATCTGCAATAGTGAGCCACACTGAAATGTTACAACAGGTATAGAGTGAGAGGAAGACCTCGGAAAATATGGAGTGATGGCATAAAGAACAGCTTTACAGAAATGAACGTCAATCCTAATAGTGCTCTTGACAGAGCTCATCAACGAGCGTTATATCACAGCTTCCTTGTCTGGGTTCTGGGGTCCATTGTGTGCGCGCGCATGCGTGTGTGTGTGGGAGAGGGGACCCACTGCCTCCCTAACCATCATGTAATAATACAGTCAACTAACTAGTGGCTTTCTTTAAAGTCAGAGTGCATCTGCCTGAGAAGCAGGAAACCAACAGTCTGCACACAAATAAGCCATTTCTGTAACATGAATGTGCATGCCAAACTCAAGCACTGGAACAAGACTAAAGTCCAGATTTCGGCAAACAACCACAACTTTCTGGCAGAGTTTAAGTTTACAGACGGTGAACTTGAAGAAAGAGAAGCAGAAGAACCCTAGCTGCCCCACTGAAACTAAGGTATATCAGCCACAAAAACATACACAACGCCCTTATCGACCACAGCTACTGCACTGAAAGCATGGTATATCAGCCACAAAAACATACACAACGCCCTTACCAACCCCAGCTGCTACATGGTGCAAAAAACATACACAACGCCCTTATCGACCACAGCTACTGAAAGCATGGTATATCAGCCTTATCGACCACAGCTACTGCACTGAAAGCATGGTATATCAGCCACAAAAACAGCTAACTGCCCTTATCAGTGAAAAGCATGGTATAAAAACATACACAACCCTTACAAAAACATACACAAAGCCCTTACCAACCCCCTTAGCTGCTACAGTGAAAGCATGGTATTTCAGCCACAAAAACATACACAAAGCCCTTACCAACCCCAGCTGCTACAGTGAAAGCATGGTATATCAACCACAAAAACATACACAAAGCCCTTACCAACCCCAGCTGCTACAGTGAAAGCATGGTATATCAACCACAAAAACATACACAAAGCCCTTACCAACCCCAGCTGCTACAGTGAAAGCATGGTATATCAACCACAAAAACATGCACAAAGCCCTTACCAACCCCAGCTGCTACAGTGAAAGCATGGTATATCAACCACAAAAACATACACAAAGCCCTTACCAACCCCAGCTGCTACAGTGAAAGCATGGTATATCAGCCACAAAAACATACACAAAGCCCTTACCAACCCCAGCTACTGCACTGAAAGCATGGTTTTTCAGGCATAAAACAAACACAAAGCCCTTACCTTGCTTGGAGACAGTGACTTTGGATTTGTTCTTAGGGTCAGCCATCCACAAAGTGAAACAATACGTGGCACACACAACATGGTCGCTGCTAGACGACACGCCGCCGGATGAAAACTCATCTCCGACACCTACAGCAGTTTTCTTGTCCTCTCTCTCAAACCCTCGTTTAGAAAATTCAATCTTGTTGCCACTGGAAGGAGGATGCTCATCGTAGTATGCACAGACACTGCCCTGGTGCTGGCTGGAGATACTTCTAGAGTCAGGGCTGCCACTTCTGTTGATCTGATATCCATCTTTCTGCCCGGCTGTGGTGGTCAGAGCTAAGGCTGGTGACTGGTTGAGGTGGTTGTCACCAGGATGTGAAATATGTTCTGTTGAGTGGCTGTGATCACTGGATACTGAAGACAAATAACCAAGACAACTTAAAATATCCAAAGAGATAAATTACACAATATGATTATCACAATTATTCGAAAAATACACTTACAATATACCAAATTTAACAATCCTCTTAATCTGTTTAAAGTCTATGCCTTGTGACACTGGTAGTCACATCTATCCACAACCTTCAGTCTCATCAACTTTTAATAAACTCTGACACAAATGATCATCCATGCCATGATTTCAAATTTTCCAGCATCTTTCTCCCTCTCCTCCCTTCCAACTGTCATGATGTATTCATGATTTCTCCCTCTCATCGCATGACTATAGAATGCAATTGTCTCATTCAGATATGGACATTTAGTTCTCTTTATGAATCAGTTTCTTTCAGGACATCTTCATTACTCTTTTTATCTGTCCAGGATATTCTCATCATTCATCTATAAAAACCACATCTCGACAGCTTCCAAATAATTTGTCCCTAATCTACTAACTGCGTTATTCACTTCCATACATCAAGATAGGATTTATATAGCCTTTAAGAATTCTCTTTCTCGTCTTAACTGACAAAGAAAGACTGCATAAAACATTCTCTTTTTTTTTGTAAAATGCTGCTTTTGAGATATTCTACATTTAACTTCTTTAATACATCTTCCATCTGATGTTATCAGGGTACCCAAGTACTTAAACATGCTTTGATGTTGCATTTTGGAGGGTCAGTTTACTTTACAATTACCACTATTTCTGTTTTCCTGCTGTTCAAACTAAGACCCTTGTTTTCACATTCCATTACAATTATATGCATCATTTCTTGCAGTTGTGTTTCATTTTCAGCGATCAACACTATATCGTCAGTATTTCACAGATTGTTAACAATTTTTCCACCAACTGATATTCCTGACATACCATGTATGGATCTAATTATTATTTCACTGTACAAATTGAATAAACCAGGTGATAGTACACATCCATATCTAACGCCTTGATTACTGTTTTGTGTTACATCTCCTGTTGGTAGTGTTCATCCTACACCACTACCTAGTCTATTTTATCACTTGTGATTTTGTTCTTATAAGGCTGACACTTCCCTGTCATTGTTTATTTTATTATTATTATTATTTATTTGTTGTTTTTCTTCAAGCTTTGTTACAGTTCAACCTATTTCAGCTAGAAGAGTGAAACAGTTCATGCCTTCAGTGATCACAGTCAGTGGCACCAGGTTCAATCCCCATGATATCCTTCATGATTTCCAAAACTGACTTTCTGCACTTTTTACAACTGGCAACATGCTGTGGGTGTTTTATTTCTGTCCTGCTTTTACAAAATACATAACAGATATTCTACAAGATACATCACAGACACACTACAAGATACATCACAGACATACTACAAGATACATCACAGACATACTACAAGATACATCACAGACATACTACAAGATACATCACAGACATACTACAAGATACATCACAGACATACTACAAGATACATCACAGACATACTACAAGATACATCACAGACATTACAAGATACATCACAGACATTACAAGACACATCACAGACACATTACAAGATACATCACAGACATACTACAAGATACATCACAGACATACTACAAGATACATCAGAGACATTACAAGATACATCACAGATATATTACAAGATACATCACAGATACACTACAAGATATATCGCAGATATATTATAAGATACATCAAAGATATATTACACAATACATCACAGATATATTACAAGATACATCACAGATATTTAACAAGATACATCACAGATATATTATAAGATACATCACAGATATATTACAAGATACATCACAGATATTTAACAAGATACATCAAAGATATATTATAAGATACATCACAGATATATTATAAGATATATCATATATATATATATATATATCTATATATTACAGATATACAAACAAAGAAGAAAAGAAATATGACATCTTAAAAGATTTTAACATCACAGAATACTGGCTAGTAAACAACACCTAGTCTCGGAAATGGAACTATTTTGGCCATATCAAGCGCTACAACAGATTGGACAGACTAACAGCCAGGAAAGAGGGGTCGGTACCAACCATCACCAAGATAGAAACAGGATAAAAGAGATCCTCTGGGTAGAAAAGTGCATGACGTAGAACTGCTGGGGAGCGAGTTTCCTTCATTTAGACAGTGATGAGTGCGACTTTCTACACAGGACCTGCTACATGATTACAAGAAGCTGGTATCCTAGGTTAGCATTTCTCAAACTTTATTCCCTAGACACCCTTGTTGGGCAACACAATTTTACCAGCACACCTACCCTTAAAGCGGTTTGAATACTTAGAAATAGAAGAGGAATAGAACAGTGTGAATTTCATGTTCAATTGTCTTTAATGCAATGAATGAAACTGTTTGGATGAATTTGTTATTATTTCCTTGATGTTTATGGGAAGTTTAGTTAACTGTACCCTCAAATCACTTGAAGGTTGCTCCTGTATCTATTTTTTTATTTAAGTGTACGTTGAGAATGCACTGCAGCCATGCCAATAGCACTGTTTTCTGAAAACACCTGCATCCAGAACTGTTCTTGGCTTCCTTCAAAGTATTTCTGGGCTATCTTCTGAAAAACAGCTATATATTATGGCAGTCAAAAACACACCCTGACAGGGCCTCAGTCACATGTAAATTGTGGACTTCCAGCAACTTAAACTGCAGACTTCCGGCGATTATACCGCCACCGCCGAGAGTATCCCCCACGCTGCTACGCATGGTGGGAGCTAAACTAGAGGGCTAAGACTCACGAGCAGCAGCTTCCGCATCTCCTGTAGCTTTGCTCGTGAGCCACAGCAATCTGGTTTAGCTCCACTCCACGCTTAGCGGAGTAGGAGATACTCTCGGCAGTGGCTGTATAGTCTCCGGAAGTCTGCAATTTACATCTGACTGAGGATCTGTTTTTGGCCGCCATAATATGTGGCCGTTATTCGGAGGATAGCCTATTTCTGTTTTAACCTGCTGTCTTCGCTTATCTCAAGCAGATTTTTAAAAATCCTTGATGATTACTGCGGCACCCATGGCATTGTTCGCGGCACCCAGTTTGAAAACCGCTGTCCTAGGTCACAAAGGAATTTTTAACAGGGATGGATATCACAGGGATATTAAATACAACTGTCTTTTAAAAAGAAAAGGAAAAAAATACTGGCCTTTCTGCTGCTACTACTATTACATTTTATGCTTTCTATCTCCAAGTGGATTATAGGCCCTGAACCAACTCATGCTAAGTAATTCTATCCTTCGTTATTGCATGCAGCTCACTTCATATCTCCCCTATCTTTTTAATGTCACTCTCTAGCTCCCTTCTCATTATCATCATCATAAACCACTTCTGCTGTTTAGCGTTGTGGGAAGGAATAATTTGTGACCTAGTGCACTTTGGCGCTCATGTTATTCCTTACTTACTTCCTTCTCAGGACGTAATTTTTTCTTATTTGAAGCCCCACTCTGGCTTTTGTCAGGGGCCGCAATATAGACAGGCCATCAATATGGCCAATTGTCTGAACGCGGTTTCTGGGACCTCTCCACGGTGATCCTCATCCGCATGGTGGCACTTTGTGTCATCGGGTGTTTATCGCTTGTGTGATGTCCTAGTGGGGTAGAGAGTCAGTCAGTCAGTCAGTGCACTTTGGCTGCCACTGGCTATTGTCATGCCGTAAAGGCGTAGTGTCTTTAATGTTGTCGATCCATATTTTCTCCCGGCCATCCTCTTGCTCTTGTAGCTGTGGTTCTCAATGTGGTTTTTTTTTGGGGGGTCTGCCTTTATTTCTATTTCATCTTTTGGGTTCTAGTACAAAAACATTCTAGTTATATTGTTCTCAGGTTTTCTCAATGTGTGTCTAGCCCAGTGTCTTTTCTTCACCTCTTGGTCCACTGGAACTTGTTCAGTTCTCTCCCAAAGCTCTACATTAATTTTATAATTTTATACATTTTAAAAAGTATTACTCAACATCATAGCACTGAATTCCCTCTATTCCGTGCAGGCACCAGTTAATGAATGTTTGTAGTTGATTAGTAATTGATTTAGTTGTTTCCATGTTTCCGCTCCGTACAACAGTACTGTACTGATCTGACTACTACAACTACTACTGCTGCTGCTACTACTACTATTACTATTACTACTTACAACAATGCTATTAACATTACTATTGTTGCTATCACTGATAAAGCTACTACAACTACTGCACTAATCTGTTGTCAGGTGTAATGAATCATTTTCTCCTTGTTAATTCACATTCACATTTGGAAATGAGGTGAATGCCTGCTCTAGAGTTGACTGTTAGTCCCCAGAAAACCTGGCCATCTTGTTCAGGCTGACATCTTGCTATGGCCAAACATTCGTTTGCTTGCTGTCAATGTGAAGGGTTGTAAACATTGAAGTGTTTTACGTTGGAAGTGTTATGGTTCATCATCCAATGAAAGGTAATGTGTAAACTCGATGGATGTTACTGATGATGTTGTATATGGCATATGTGGTCGCCCCTAGATATTTCTGCCTCTGGTACATATACAGAGAAAACAGTCACTGGAATCAATAAAGATTTCACATTGTATCAGCTGTGTAGCATTTTCAACATTACTTGTTTCATGTTCAAAATGATGTTGAACTAACTGTCAGTCTGCCTGAGAAGGCCGCATGCGACTAGAACCTGGCAGAGTTGTTGCATTAGCTGCGGTTACTCTGTAGTTACACTATCATCACTTCTTTTGCTTAACTACTTTACTGAGGGTTAGCACTGAAATAAGGCTGACTAGTTTCTTTACTGTCTCTTCTTAGTATTATTTTATGTAGTATTATTTTGGTATTTAGTACAGTATTACAGTACTTATTAACAACGGATACTAGTACACCTTCTCCTCGACTTAGGAATATGTGCCTCATGACCATTCGCACTAACAACCACAAAAAGAAATTTATCAGAATATTAAATAAAGAATGATAACTTAAAACTACACTGGTAGTGTCACAAAGTTCCTGGAACTGACGTCTAAAGTGCAGCAGGATTTAGACATCACTTTTTGAGTTTTAATTGAAATGTGTATAACTTGTCCGGATGAAAATAGTACTTAAAATATAATCTCGACTTCCCAAAAGTTCGGCCTACATTTGCTAGTCGGAATAGAATTTGGTTATAAGTTGAGGAGATCCTTTACTTGTATATATGGAGGTTTGTAGTCTGAACAACGGATCAACATCATAGAACACGAGTAGTAACCCATAAGTGCTCTATTCTACTTCTAACTCAAGTCAAGTCCAAAGAAGCTCAGCGCAGAGCACGGGCTCCGTAGCATCGAAGAGGATCCTAAAATACTTTGGGTTGTATTTATTACTGTCTGATACTAAGACGCCTACTTATTGCTTCAATACTACAAACCTCCATAAAGACTGGTAGATCAATGAAAGTTTCTAAAGCATCAGCTTTTAGTAGTTGTAATAGTTCACTAACCTTTGTGGTGATTATTAGCAGCAAAAGAAATACTAAAGTATTACTATCAAGTTAGCAGACATGGTGGTACATACTACTTGCCCTAGCCACAGAATGTATTTATAAAGATAATATTCTGTTCAACCCCACAGTTACTAGAATTTGAAGTGTATTAGATATAGCTTTTTTTTTTTTTTTGCTTTTCATTGACATTTACAAATACATGAACATGATTAAGTACATAATTATGAAATACCCTTCTTTCTAATTAATCACTTCATAACAAACTAGGAACTACGAGCTGCAAGAACTGCGCAAAATTCTATTTGATTATTTTTGTTTTACCTTTGTGTCGGTCAGTGACATCTTTTATCTCCGAGCCGTTGGTAAGAAACGACACTTTCTGCAACTCGCCGTTAAATCGATCTCGGCCATTCATCAGATGCGGAATTGAGTTATTCTGCTGCAGGAAAACGTCCCATGGGATTAATTTAGCCATTAAAGTGTGCCAGAACAATTAGAAGTGTATCTGGATGTTACTGTTATCTCATTTTATTACAAGAACTGACAAATGAAAACAGTTAAAAATAGAAAACATTACCTTCATTGAACGACGACACAAGGAGGACGATGACGAGTTGGAAATCTATGACGGATCTCATTATCGTCAACCAAAACATCTACCCCTCGACTTCTCTAAGTGTCAGAACCAAATCGAAGATGATATTTGATCTCTAGGCGAGAGATTCGTTGTTACGCGGCTTCTGGTAAATCCACAACAGTTGAAACAAATGGCTGGCGAGTTGGTTTGAAACCCAACAACATTCTTCACTGTCGCCAACATAGCATCAAAGCGATGTCGCAGCATTCAAAGACTTCAAACCCGGTATGAATCCATTGTTCTCCGAGTGTAACAGTGACAACATGCAGGAATTTAGTCAACCATAACAGGCCCGACAAGTCGTTGACGGTCGTCCCCCTCAGAACAAATGGCCTACAGACGGCCTGATTGCTTCGTCTGCTCGCTCAGACAAACTGACCCAGACGGGTTCAGGCGCAGTGGACTCGTCCGTTGACACGACGAGGCCGCGCCGAGGGCTGGGGGTGTTCCGCCGCCGAGTGAGCCGGCGGGAGGAGGAAGAGGGCCAGCGGGACACTGACCAAGTCGCTGACTGGACATATTAGGGAGATGGATGGTGAATGAGTAGAAACATGTAAGCTTATTGATTGAAACTGAGGGATTTTTGTCTTCTTCTTCTTTTCTTTCTTTCTTTCTTCTTCTACTTTTTCTTCTTCTTCTTCTTCTTCTTCTTCTTCTTCTTCTTCTTCTTCTTTTTCTTGTTCTTGTTCTTCTGCTTCTTCTTCTAGTAATTGGTGGACTACACCCCCCCCTCCACACCACTTCTTCTTCTTCTCCTCCTCCTCTTCCTTCTTATTTTTTCTTCCAACTTCTACTACCCCCCTCCCCCACCCCTTCTTATTCTTCCTTTTCTTCTTCTTGTAATTAGTGGACTTTTAGTTTACTACTACTACCACCACTACTACTACTACTACTACTACTACTACTACTACTACTACTACTACTACTACTACTACTACTACTACTACTACTACTACTACTACTACTACTACTACTACTACTGTTGATGATGATGATATGGCCTTTACTTCCTAGGACGTTACATGATACCCTTTTTAAGACTGGTTCAACCTGGCAGGCAAGGTCACTTTTGAAGTCCGGCTCCCTGAAATCTGAACTCAGGTCATTTAGATCCACAGGCAAGCGTCTAACTGGTGGTGATTCCGATAGTAACAATTGCAACCTGATTAAAAGGCCGTCGACGTTACCGTTTGTGTTGAATATCTTTCAGAACATCTGCTCCGGCAAGTAGGGCTCAGTGGCATGCTGTGCATGTAACGACTGTGACCAGTGCTGAAACTTTCCGTTGAAAAGACATGCATTATTGTACTGGTTATCTTCCTCCTCCTCCCCCTCTTCTTCTTTTTCTTCGTCTTCTTGGCGTTCACCGGCTGTAAACTCTGACGGAAAGTTATAGTTGTATGTCCACCTCCGGATTCAGTCTTGTTCCCAAACCTTAGTGTTGCGTGCACATTTGTTTTACACATCTAGCTTATTTGTATGCAGGCTATTGGTTCCCTGCCTCGTAGGCATATGCACTCCGACATCGAAGGATGTCCCCTAACAAGCGACTTCTACGGCATGCCTGTTGGGGAAGCAGCGACTCTATGCCCCCCCCCCCCCCATACACACAGTAGGGCCTCGGAACACCCACGAGGAGTACTATTTATTATTACTACCTATTAGGGGGTCGTCGGCTCTGTGGCTAACGCTTCGTAGTGCCGGGTTTGATCCAAGCTCCGGGCCATGCGCCTTGCGTTGGTTTCGACAGTGGTATCAGGGGGCCAGCCGCCCAGAAAGCAATGGCAAGCTACTGGACATAAATTTGCCAAGAGAAACCACACAACAGCCAGGGGCTGCTGGGGTTGGTTCTGTAACGTCCTGTAAAGGATACTCAACTAACTATGGGGTCTTCGTGGTGAAGTGGTCAAGCCGTTTGCTTCGCGCTCTGATCTCGTGGGTTTGCTCCACGGCTGCGCCCTTTAGTTCAAGAGTGCAGTTTTTAAGATCAATGGGGATCGTCGCCGGAGCTTTGGGTTTGTGCTCTGTGCGATATTCTCGGCAGGCAGCTAGCCGTTGTCAGGAGAGAGACCGAGCCATATTAACTACTGCCTACTATTTATTGCAAATCACCACTCAATTGAAGTCTCGCTGAGCAACTAACGCTTGTTAGGAGTACTTACATAGCAAAAAGTACACTCGCTGTATGATTATACCATCCATAAATAAACTGTGTCACCATAGTTAGTTAGCTGACATATAATCCTCATTACACGTCAAACCATTCTGTCCACAAGTGCTTGGATCTTCTCCATAGTAAATCCCAAACGTGTAGCGGCTGACGATACCAGTTCTGTGTGGTTTCTTATTCTTCTTTGGCTTCCTGCATAGTGCGATTATCTGGCCACACTCCTTTTAACATGCTGTTATTGCAGTCTGGTCATGGTTTCAGATACACAATCATCACTTGGTTCTCGCAGATGTCTTACTTCTCGTAGAGGATTCAGAATATCAACATGGTCCATGACTGGTCCGTCCTCCACAGTAGCTTTACCTGCAAGCCGATCAGCTAGCTCATTTCCCTGCACGCCAGCGTGCCCTGGCACAAATATGAAACTGATATGTGTCAGCCCCGACCGCTTTAGAGACTCCAGCCACTGTTTTCGGATCCAGCTCTTCTCGTGTCACCAGGAAAGAAGGAAACAAACAATTACAAATATTCATGAAAAGAAAGATAGAGGAAGACAACGCGATGAGACTTGTGACAGCCTTCTGTCATGCCATGGAAATGTGTCAGCACACATACTGATATTTGCTATTCAAGATCGCAAGTTGTAAAGAGACACAGACATGGTCGTCAATGCTAGACACTTGATAATGATTGAAGTTTGAACAAGGGATCAGCATCATGATACACGGGTAGTAACCCATAAGTGCTCTGTTTTTTTCCTCTAACTCAAGTCTGAGTCCGAAGAAGCTCAGCACAGTGCACAGGCTCTGTAGCACCGGCAAGGATCCTGAAATACTTTTGGTAGTTTTTAAACTCCAAATTTTGCCCGGGCAGCGCCGTTAGGCTACTCTTTTCGATTTCCAACTGCCAAGGGATTTTTTTTTTGCGTGCGCAACAATGCACACCGGCGTATGAACTCACTACCCAGAGACCAGGGAAAATGCTAGGTCCAAGTCCATGTTAAAAAAGTCCCAGCCCTTAACGGGGATTGAACCCGGAACCTCTATCACTGGAGACGGACGCCATGCCTCGAGACCACGCAGCAAAATGATGAAGAAACAGAAATCAAGTACGATAATACGATTCAGTTCTTCATTTGGCATAATCTTTTATTGAACACATTTGAAGATTGTCACATCTTCTCAAACAACTGTCTACACACACATATCAACAACACAGGAGACATTACATGAGCCAAACACTGCATATTACAATTACTACCAATGAGAAAATTAAACAAAGCCACAAAGGGGTCACTCTATGTACAACATATCTAGAATGAAACAATCTTCTTCTTTGCGTTCACGAGCTTTAAACTCCGAGGGAAAGTACTGGGTGTTCGTCCACCCCTGGATTGTTAGTCGTGTTCCAGAACCTGAGTAATACGTGCACATCCGTTTAATTTATCTGCCTTATTTGTATTAAACTTTTTTTTTTTTTTTGCCTCTCAGACCATAGGCGCCGCCGAAACCTAGAGGCTCAGGTCCCTAGAGCCCCCCCACAAATCTTGAAGGGGAAGCTGAGGCCCCCCCCCACCCCCCCACTATCGCCACAAATAAGCGTAAGTTCGTTCAATGAAGCCAACTGATTTTAAACATCAATTCGGTCACTTCAGATAACATAAAAAGCGGAGCGCGTACATGAATGTCAGGAATGCTGAATCTCAGTTCTTAGCTCAACACTCAACTAAAATAATAAACAGCCCATACATTATTATCTATTATTACATTTCTGTATAAGTTATCGTTTATACATTTCGTCTGTAGCTTAGGTGTTGTGAACGCTCTTCGTAATGTCAGGTAGCGAGGATTGTTCACAGCCGCAGGCGATTGTTCAGAAGACCGCCTTGCGTTGGTTTCGACAGTGGTATATACAGCCGAAAGCTCAGATTCAAATAGCAAATTACTAAACGTAAATTTGCTTAGAAAAACAACAAAAGCCAACAGAACTGAGATGTGGTTTGTTGAAGAGGAGACAGATCTGAGATTTGATCTGTTGGAGAGGAGAAAGAACTGAGATTTGATCTGTTGGAGAGGAGACAAACTGAGATTTGATCTGTTGGAGAGGAGAAAGAACTGAGATTTGATCTGTTTAAGAGGAGACAGACTGAGATTTGATCTGTTGAAGAGGAGACAGATCTGAGATTTGATCTGTTGAAGAGGAGACAGATCTGAGATTTGATCTGTTGGAGAGGAGACAAACCTAAGATTTGATCTGTTGGAGAGGAGAAAGAACTGAGATTTGATCTGTTTAAGAGGAGACAGACTGAGATTTGATCTGTTGAAGAGGAGACAGATCTGAGATTTGATCTGTTGAAGAGGAGACAGATCTGAGATTTGATCTGTTGGAGAGGAGAAAGAACTGAGATTTGATCTGTTTAAGAGGAGAAAGAACTGAGATTTGATCTGTTGAAGAGGAGAAAGAACTGAGATTTGATCTGTTGAAGAGGAGAAAGAACTGAGATTTGATCTGTTTAAGAGGAGAAAGAACTGAGATTTGATCTGTTGAAGAGCGGATACAACTGAGATGGGATTTGTTGGAGAAGTGTCAACACATAGCATGTGGTCTGATGGCGAAGAGCAGATTGTGTAACAGATATAGTTTATTTTTAACAATATGCATTTAGCTTGTGATTATTAGTAAAGACAATTCAGTACAGAGATTAGTTTGTGAAGATTGGGTAGCATTAAGGATAAGCTGATGAAGACGACTGATCACTGACGATAGATTTGTTGATGAAGAGGAGCCAGTATTGTGGTCTGCTAGACAGGAGACATAGGAGCCAGCACTGATGTGTTTTGCTGATGAGCAGGCAATAATATTTCAAACTTCACACGGTCATTTCAAAGCAAACTCTCCATAACATTTGTACAAGCCAAGCACTGAAAAATTATTTGAAAAACAAAAATATATATATATAACCTGTTTCATGCACAGCCACACTTTTTATTACAAATAAAAAAAAACACAGGAAAAATATTTGTTTTAAAATATATTCTATGTGGTCATCATTTGTTATAGCGACTCTGGCTTTCTGTTTAAAAAAAAAACAACATATATACACACAAAAATAACCCTACAAATACATTTTTTTTAGGGTCTATACATTTGGTAGCTTCTTCTTCAGCATTCCGAGCTCTTGAGGTTCATTGCTGCAGATATCACCTCCATTCATCTCTCTGGTTGGCATTTTCTTTCCAGTTGGTGACACCAAGTGCTTGTAGGTCTGTCTGGATATGATCTCCCAATCGCCTTCTTGGTCTGCCTTGTGGACTACCACCATTCAACTTCCTTTTTTTGTTATCTCCCCATTATTTTCTCTATTTTTAGTCTTCTTCTTCTTTCCTTTTTTTCACATTTGCTGTTATGTCTTTCAGCGCCAGGTTTAGAAGGACTTTTTGAACAGAGCTTTTTGTGGGCTGCATACAAAGAAATGACTGTTGCTTCTTTCAACAACAAAAACCCATATCATCATCAACCTCTAGGCAATGACCCCTGAAGGCAATGACAAAAGGCTGTCAAGAAACGTCTCACGCTGTCTTCCTCTGTCTCTCTTTCCACAAATCTTTCCAGTGGTCACAACATGCTTCAGTTTCTTTCTTCTCACAACATGACCCCCCCAAAAAAACCCACTCCATACTAGTAGGAAAATGGGAAGGCCAAAGAGCAAGAGGCAGACAGCAATATAAGAGGGAGGATAACATCAAGAGATGGAACAACAGCAGTCTGAGAGAGTATATACTCATGGTGAAAGGCAGAGTGTGTTCAAGTCCTACTGCGGACACAACATCTGACTGACTGAGTGACTGCTTCTATCAGTTGACTCTTCACTGTCAATGTCCGCCTCTGCTCTATTTTGTGGTATCTATACACACACAGAGCTTTCTCACTCCTATCTAATGCCCAAACCACGCTCGTAGAAATTTCTCAAGTAGCCTGGGAGGAAACAGGACTTCTAAAAGTCCAAGAGTTCCAGGGTCTATTTTGGGAGAGGAATAACATAATTAAAAAACGGTCTCACAAAGAGCATGTTGTAAAAGGTGTCAATTAAGGTTTCAGACTGAGGTGTGGGAATGAAAGGTGCAGATATCACAGCCTAGGTGTAAACCCCAAAAGAAACTGCCAGCCAAACATATAAAGATGAATGGAGAAATAAAAGAAGAATAAATTATCAGCTGGTCAACGAATCATCTTCACTTCAACCAAAAACATACAGTATTTAAGTGCCCAATTTCTGCTCTCTGAACCGTCAATACCTTTCCATTTTCTGCAACACTAGTACAGTAGAGCAGTACATATTTTTTTATTGCCAATAAAATAACAATGCAAAGAATCACAACCACAGCACACACATCTTCTTCTTCTTGTTTTGCCATCACATTTTTACAGGTTGTAGCCCGGTGTGGAGATTTCCTGTATTTATTGCCATCATGAAAAAAATATCAAACCAAGCAAATGTAGATATAGAAAACTTTATAGTCACAGTTACAAACGACAAGTGGATATTGCAGTTAAAATGCTTTCATCAGCATATTACATAAACAGACATGGATAAAACTAGGAACAAGAAAAAAATGGCAATAGGAATACAAATACAGTACAGATGAGTTAGACCAGGGGTTCTCAACCTTCCTAATGCTGCGAGCCTTTAACATAGTTTCCAATGTTGTGCTTACCCCCAACCATAAAATTATTGTAATTGCTTCTTCAGTAAATTTGTTTTCCGATGGTCTTAGGTGACCCCTGTCAAAGGGTCAATCGTCCCTCAAAAGGGTCATGACCCACAGTTTGAGAACCGCTAAGTCAGACAGACACAAATAGACGATGGCATCACGGGGAGAGCCAGGTAGATGAAAGTGATGAATCAGTAAAGGTCCCTTTAAGGAGCTAGACTTATATTTTTGTAGAACAATCGGCACAAGATGAGTGATGCAGTCAGCATCTTGCCGGCCACCTTTACATCCTGGGACTCCACCCGGTACCCACTCAAGGCTGGGTCGACCTGGGAGACGAGGGTGAAATCAGTGAAGATATTTTTTTTTTAAATCAAGAAAACATGTTCGTCTTTGGCTGCCTGAGTGACGGTTTTGTTCATCTTTCTGCAGGTACCCATCTTTACCGTGGTCTTCCTCTCACCTTCTGTGCAGATATTCTGCCCTAGAAAGTTCCACACAGCATACATCACTTTATCCAACCAAAGTACTTTCTTCTTCTTCTGCCTGCGGACATAATTGTACTGTGCCTGTCTACAGCATAACTACAATATTTACACATGTTATGAGTTGCGAGTTAAGAACCAACATCACTGTACTCATATTTTCATAACTGCCTCATCCTGACCTTCAGCAGCAAGTGTAGAGTTCCAGTTCTGACAATACCAGTAACAGTCTGACTGTCCATCTCGCCCCTCCCTTGAGGGCTAAGTATTCATCAGATCCTCTGGGCACTCCTCGCTACAACCTTATCTTCAGATCATGACGATCTATTTGTGCCTCCACACTGTTTACTCGCTCTCAAAGGGCCCTTACAACATCGAGCTTGTCACGAATCAATTTACCACCAGGTAATGCTGAACCAGCCAATCTATCTGCCTGTTCATTTCTCAAGAGGCATAATTTTCTTTTGAAAATTCTCAAAGGGTGCTAACTACCAAGGACCTTTATTTACACCCTTCAGCCGACACATCCAACTCTTTCCGGCATTTGTGATCCTGACTTGCCTACCTGATAAATTGACATTCTATCTACTGTTCTATCACCTAATCAATCAACCAATCAGCATGTCCCTTACAGAATACTGCTCTCGTCACGGCATGCCTGAAACTCCCTCTTTCTCTGGCCATTTCTCCAGCCCTGTGAGCTTTCATAGCTGATGCATCTTCAGTGTCCTCTAACCACATTCAAGGAGGTTGCCCTCTGCCTCGTTTTGTTCAGGAACTGGACACTCCATCACCGTTCTCTTCAAACCACAAAGGAATGTGAGATATAAATACTGTACTTCAATGAATAGTGGAACTTAACGTATCAACATGAACCTAAAAGAAAAACACCGTAAGCAAATCTTTGTTTAGAAATACATGAGTTTATGTTGATAGATGATTCTCTGTGTTACTGTTCTTATGTTGAGACAAGTAACTGCTGGTGATCGGGTTTATTGATCTGATGGTACTGCAAGCCAGGGTGTAATTATACTGTGTGAATTCCAAGTTAGGGTGTAACTGTACTGTGTGAACTCCAAGTTAGGGTGTAATTATACTGTGTGAACTCCAAGTTAGGGTGTAATTATACTGTGTGAACTCCAAGTTAGGGTGTAATTGTACTGTGTGAACTCCAAGTTAGGGTGTAATTATACTGTGTGAACTCCAAGTTAGGGTGTAATTGTACTGTGTGAACTCCAAGTTGGGGTGTAATTATACTGTGTGAACTGCAAGCAGTGTAAATATACTGGGTGATGTTGCAAGCCAGGGTGTAATTACACTGTGTGATACTGCAACTAATAGTGTAATTATACCATGTGATACTACAAGGTAGGGTATAATTACACTGTCTGATACTGCAAGCAGCAGTATAATTATAATGTGTAGATACTGCAACAATAGTGTAATTAAACCATGTGATTCAACAAGCCAGGGTGTAATTATAATGTGTGATACTGCAAGCCAGGGTGTAATTATAATGTGTGACACTACAAGCCCGGGTGTAATTATAATGTGTGACACTACAAGCCCGGGTGTAATTATATTGTGTGACACTACAAGCCAGGGTGTAATTATAATGTGTGACACTACAAGCCCGGGTGTAATTATAATGTGTGACACTACAAGCCAGGGTGTAATTATAATGTGTGACACTACAAGCCAGGGTGTAATTATAATGTGTGATACTGCAAGCCAGGGCGTAATTATAATGTGCGACACTGATACTGCAAGCCAGGGCGTAATTATAATGTGCGACACTACAAGCTAGGGTGTAATTAATATGTGTGACACTACAAGCTAAGGTGTAATTATAATGTGTGACACTACAAGCTAGGGTGTAATTATAATGTGTGACACAACAAGCCACGGTGTAATTATAATGTGTGATACTGCAAGCCAGGGTGTAATTATGTGTGATACTGCAAGCAGTGATGTTACATAAAGTCTCACAAACTGATCTGAATGATGTAATCACAACATGCAATGCTGCAAGTAGGAATGCAATAATGCTGGTAATGCTGCAAGCAATGATGTAAGATATTATGTGAACACACGGTGTGATGCTGCTAGCAATGATGTGATGACTGTACTCATTGCTGTGAGCAATGACATAATCACATTAGGATGCTGCTAGTAATGATGTTATAACACTGTGTTCTCCATGTGGGTTCCAGAGCCCCATTGTGTGGGGAAAAGGATAGACTCACTGCCCCCCCCCCCAACAAGCATGTAGTAAAATTCGACTAACTGGGGGTGTTTTCTTTAAAGTCTGAGTGCATCTGCTTGAGAGGTAAGGAACCAACAGTCTGCATACAAATAAGCCAGATCTGTAAAACAGATGTACACTCAAAACTCACGTTCTGGAACAAGACCAAAGCCCAGAGGTGGACCAAAAACTAGAACTTTCCACCGGAGTTTACAGCCAGTGAACAGGAAGAAGAAGAAGAAGAAAACACTGTATGATGGTGTAAACAATAACACTGTGGGGTATTGTAAACAAGAGACAAGATGCTGTTTACTAGCCAGTCTTCCTTCATGCTCAGATCATTTAGGATGTCGGTGTTTCTTTTCCTCCAGGTCCCTGGTACAGAAACAGCAGCGTAAAACTTGCAGCCCGTAATTTCTAATAAATAAGTTTTATTAGTTGTTATGTGTGGGCCCTCATTTAAACAAAAATGCACCCTCATGCTTGGTACAGAACAAACAATTAAGCAATTTTACTATCATAACACAGCAAATGGCAAGAAACTAAAATAATCTCCAAGTACGAAAAAAATTACAGCCAAGAGAGAAATTAATTTTACACAAAATATGATAGGGAGCCAAGATAGTGCCTAACAATCTTCTTCACGCCCACCAACATAATTTACGGCATCAAATGTCTACGATGTCAATCAGATCAGATTTCTCTGAAGCTATATTCCGTATCCTTTACAGGACATGGCAGAACTAACCCCAACATTGTTTTGGCTGTTGTGGTTTTTCTAGGCAAATTTACATCCAGCAGTTTGCCGCTGTTTCCTGGACGGTCGGCTTCTCGACACCACTATCGAAACCAACGCAGGACGCAAGGCCCGCAGCTGGGATCAAACCCAGCACCCTAGCATTACCAAGCGTGTTTGATACGCCTAAGCTACAGACGCCGACTCTCTGAAGCTAGGTGAAGGAAGTAGAGAAGTAGCTTGTTTGAGACATTCATAGA
Organism: Candidula unifasciata; assembly: GCA_905116865.2. NCBI lineage: Eukaryota > Metazoa > Mollusca > Gastropoda > Stylommatophora > Geomitridae > Candidula > Candidula unifasciata. Next base: position 1,049,846 of record CAJHNH020000417.1, on the reverse strand, counting down.
GTCATGCTTTGATGATGAACAGCAGTTATATACCTCAAGCTAAAGTATACAATGATGACACTGTCAGCTGGCACAAAGAGATTGGTTACAAGCAACCGAATCAGTAGAGAAAGAAGATTATTATGGCCTGGAGAGAATGAGGTACCTGGGTGTAACCAGAGGGTCTGGCCGGCTCACTACACTCAGAGGAAAGGCAAGACGGAGATATAACCAGATTGTGACTGGTACCATGGGTATTGGAACTCTGCGCTGACTGCTGAAGATGCTTGCATTGGAATGCCCCGAGTGTTGTGATGTCAATTCTTGACTCAACTAAACTCAAAGAGAATGAATATTAGATAAGATGCATTTTATTCAATGTCAGTTCTACTGATATTTTCCTTAATATTTAGGAACATAGTTAAAAAATTATGGGCAACTTAAGTGTTACAAACTCAAAACGATCACACACAGACATACAAACACGCACGCGCATGTGTACATACACACACATCTCAAGGGGGGCTGTGTGGTCTCATGGCATGGCTTCTACTTCGAGTGCTGGAGGTTTCGGGTTCAAGCTAGGATTTTTTCACGTTGACTTTTAGTAATTTCCCCTGGTATCTGGGTTGTAAGATTGGACGCACTTACGTATTATTGCGCACGTAAAAAAAAAAAAAAAAAGAATACCCTTGCAGCTGGAAATTGAAAAGAGTAGCCTAACGGCACTGCCCGGGCATAAATTTGGAGTTAAAAATCTACCCAATGTATTTCAGGAATTTCGCCAGTGCTACGAAGTTCGTGCACTGCGCTGAGATTCTTCGCACGTGTTCCCCCCCACCCCCACCCCAATTACCCACCCATCCACCCGCACGCACACGCACGCAGATATATATATCACAGAGCTGAAGAGTGGACAAAATATTGGGACTGGTAGAATGTGACACCAACCATGATAATTTGGAGCATAAAGTTAATGTTGTGCGAAGACATTAATTGTTTTGGGAAGTCATTTTTGTTGCAAGCAATGGTGCTCTGTGATGATGTTCCAAAAGTTTCTCTTGAACAAGATCTAATCTACAGCTTGCATTTTAAAAATATTTAAACACTATTAAGTGGTTCACATTCATTTGTGATTCACTTCAGGTATATTTTCTTGAGTTTTCCTTATGTAATCTGCTTATTTAAATACTAGCACAATAATTTACTGTAGCAGGGTTCTAACATTTATACACAAACCTCCCCGGTCCCTTTAATGCAATGGTTCTCAACCTTCCTAATGCGGGGGACCCTTTGATACAGTTCCTTATGTTGTGGCGAATCCCCAAATATACAATTATTTCCACAGGTTGAGAACTGATGCTTTAATATATAATATAAGTATGCAGCACTGCAAAATATAATGAAACAACCCTACTACACATATTTAACACAGAGTATCACAAAAATGAAATAACTCAATTTTATAACTGAAGATGTACAACAACTGTACTATGCCATTTAGCACCCAAACAAAATGTGTACGAACACTACTAAATAACATATAGTGTACGAAACATTAAAAAACTTTTATAACTAAAACTTTACAACAGTTTTACTAAGCCAATTAGCAACCACTAAAACAAAATAATGAAACAACACTAATAAATAGCATATAGTATATAAAAAACTGAAATAACTTAATTTTATAACTGAAACTATACAATACTACTGTGCAATATAGCAACAAATAATGAAACACTATTACTAAATAAAACATATTATAAGAAGTATTGAAATAGCTAAAATTTTATAAATGAAACTACACAACAATTTTACTATGCCATATCGATACAAAAAATAAAATAGTGAAACAACAATACTAAATAACACATAGTATAAGAAACACTAAAATAACTTAAATTTTATAACTGGAACTATACAAAGATTTTACCGCTCTATTTATAAACAATAAGGAAACAACACTACTAAATAATACATAGTACCCAAAAAAAAAGTGAGTTGCGTATCCTTTACAGGACGTTGCAGAACCAACCCCATCAATCCTTGGCTCTTGTGGTTTTCTAGGCAAACTTACATCCAGTAGTTTGCCACTGCTTTCTGAATGGTTGGCTTCTCGATACCGCTGTCAAAACCAACGTAAGGCCCGCTGCTGGGATCAAACCCGGCACTCAGAAGCGCGTTCACAACGCCTAAGCCACAGACGCCGACAGTACAAGTAATACTGATATAACAACTTTATAAGTGGAACTATACAACAACATACTGTGCTATATAGCAAACAATAATGAAAGTCTCAATGTATTCTATAGTCAGTAATCTCAGCTGAATACTAAAAGATGTGAAACTACTGCAAATCATCTTCTGATCACAGTCAATTATCTGATGTGTTCTAAATTACGACACTGTGGCTTCATACATAGTTAAATAAAGTGGTTTCGGGGGATAAATAAAAACAGGATGAAAATTTTTGTATCAGATAAACAAACAAAAGTGAACTGAACAAAAGCTTATAAAAAAAAACCTATCATTAACTCCAAAGTAACATAACACTGTGAGTCTCTGGGTCATCAGTGTTAATGACTGTCTTAACAGTGTTCTCCACCTGCCAATCAGAGCCTGTGGACTTGATATTTACACACATTTGAGGCCTGTTGAGTAAGTCTTATTCTGTATCTAGATATGTCATGGTTGCTTCTTGTTGTCTTCCTGTCTACACAACCCTGTTGTAATATGTTGGAGAAGCCAGTAGATCTTGTTCCATGTCTACAGCACTGCAGTTTCAGTCTTTTCCCAAAGCAATAATAACTCTCTGAGATAATTACAAGCAGTGAGCAAGTATCAATGTTTGGAAACTACCACAAGAAATCAACAAGTCTCAATGTGTGAAAACTACCATTAGCAATAAACAGGTCTCAATGTGTGAAAACTACCACAAGCAATGAAGGAGTCCTAGTGTGTGACTAAAAACTACTACAAACAATGAAGAAGTCTCAATATATGACTGAAAACTACTACAAGCAATGAAGAAGTCTCAATATATGACTGAAAACTACTACAAACAATGAAGAAGTCTCAATATATGACTGAAAACTACTACAAGCAATGAACAAACCTCAATATATGACTGAAAACTACTACAAGCAATGAACAAGTCTCAATATATGACTGAAAACTACTACAAGCAATGAACAAGTCTCAATATATGACTGAAAACTACTACAAGCAATGAACAAGTCTCAATATATGACTGAAAACTACTACAAGCAATGAACAAGTCTCAATATATGACTGAAAACTACTACAAGCAATGAACAAGTCTCAATATATGACTGAAAACTACTACTAGCAATGAAGAAGTCTCAATATATGACTGAAAACTACTACAAGCAATGAACAAGTCTCAATATATGACTGAAAACTACTACAAGCAATGAAGAAGTCTCAATAGATGACTGAAAACTACCACAAGCAATGAACATATACCAATATATGACTGAAAACTACTACAAGCAATAAATATATACCAATATATGACTGAAAACTACCACAAGTAATGAACATATACCAATATATGACTGAAAACTACCACAAGCAATGAACATATACCAATATATGACTGAAAACTACCACAAGCAATGAACATATACCAATATATGACTGAAAACTACCACAAGCAATGAACATATACCAATATATGACTGAAAACTACCACAAGCAATGAGCATATACCAATATATGACTGAAAACTACCACAAGCAATGAACATATACCAATATATGACTGAAAACTACCACAAGCAATGAACATATACCAATATATGACTGAAAACTACCACAAGCAATGAACATATACCAATATATGACTGAAAACTACCACAAGCAATGAACAAGTCCTAATATATGACTGAAAACTACCACAAGCAATGAACAAGTCCTAATATATGACTGAAAACTACTACAAGAAATGAACACGTCACAATATATGACTGAATACTACCATTAGCAATGAACAAGTCTCAATATATGACTGAGAACTACCACAAGCAATGAACATGTGCCAATATATGACTGAAAACTACCACACGCAATGAACAGGTCTCAATGTATGACAGAATACCATAAGCGAGAATAAGTCTCAACGCGTGACTGAAAATTACCACAAGCAATGAACAAGCCTCAATGTGTGATTGAATATGAATCACTCAAAGTATGATATGACTCACAGCAAGTAGAGAAATAATTCTTATAGAACATGACACACAGGGAAATTATCATATCAACTATCACAAGATATTTGAGATAGCACACACATAAATTATTCTTACTAATTATTATCACAAGCAATGAAACATTCATATGACATAAACTACACTATATAAAATACTGACAGTAAATATCTTGTGAAATACTGACTTCAAACCCTGACATACATAACTGTAAATACTTTCCACAGTAATTCTGTATTTTCATAGTAAAAGTGAAAGACCCTTTTCCACGCCTTTCAGGCGTATTGGGTATATAGGGCTAGACCTATATTTTATAGACCAAACAGCACTTTGGTGGGTGATGTGGTCAGCATCACACCGGCCACCTTTACTTCCCAGGACCATACCTGGTACCCACTGAAGACTGGGTTAACCTTGGAGCCAAGGTCTTTCCCAGTCAGGAACCAAACCCACGACCTTCTGAACCGAAGGTGAGCATCTGGCTGCTACACCATAGCGGCTCCCTTCTATTTTTATCCTGTGCACAAAGTCAAAGGAAAGCTCCATAAACCACATTTGAGACATACTGGATTAACTCGACAGAGTTTACTGAATCTCACTGTGTGAGCTTCGATGTTCCATTTTTGGGAGGATAAAATAAAAGCGCTACTGCTCCTGAACTCTTTGAGTCCAAGGGGTTTAGCATCAGAGGCCCAAGGGGTAGTCAAGAGAGATGTAAAATCAGCCCATCTTGTGTTCATTGGGTTTCTAGGTAGGAATCTATAAACGTATGATGCGCTCCTTGGGGCTCAAAGAGTTAACAAGCATGTCATAAAAGGCAACTGATTCAGGATTTGCTAAAATCTGACGTGTTGGACCAGAAGGTGCAGATATCACAGCCTAGCTGTAAACCACAACACAACATACCCATACTGCTCTTGTAATACATTCATAGGTTCCTGCCTAGAAGTCCAATGAACATAAGATGCGCTGATTTTACATTTCTCTCTTGACTACCCCTTGGGGTTCTGAGGTTAAACCCCCTGGGACTGAAACAGGGGTGGACACAGAGAAGGAGAAGGAGGAGAAGAGGAAGAACTGAATCAAGAGGTATACCGAAACGATGTTACATAAATACACTGAACCATTTTATCAGAGAATTGTTTTAACAAAGCTGCTATGAATCAATCGAACAGAAGATACACCACACCAAATGTGCTGACTCAATGTAACATTGATTGATGGATGACAGCAGGGAGTGACGAGAAGTTCTGGCAGATGCTCAAGAAGTTCTGGCAGATGCTCGAGACGTTCTGGCAGATGCTCAAGAAGTTCTGGCAGATGCTCGAGAAGTTCTGGCAGATGCTCAAGAAGTTCTGGTAGATGCTCGAGAAGTTCATGCAGATGCTCAAGAAGTTCTGGTAGATGCTCGAGAAGTTCTGGCAGATGCTCAAAAAGTTCTGGCAGATGCTCAAGAAGTTCTGGCAGATGCTCGAGAAGTTCTGGCAGATGCTCGAGAAGTTTTGGCAGATGCTCGAGAAGTTCTGGCAGATGCTCGAGAAGTTCTGGCAGATGCTCGAGAAGTTCTGGCAGATGCTCGAGAAGTTCTGGCAGATGCTCGAGAAGTTCTGGCAGATGCTCGAGAAGTTCTGGCAGATGCTCGAGAAGTTCTGGCAGATGCTCGAGAAGTTCTGGCAGATGCTCGAGAAGTTCTGGCAGATGCTCGAGAAGTTCTAGCAAATGCTCGAGAAGTTCTGGCAGATGCTCGAGAAGTTCTGGCAGATGCTCAAGAAGTTCTGGCAGATGCTCGAGAAGTTCTGGCAGATGCTCGAGAAGTTCTGCCAGATGCTCGAGAAGTTCTGGCAGATGCTCGAGAAGTTCTGGCAGATGCTCAAGAAGTTCTGGCAGATGCTCGAGGCTCAGAGAAAAGGCAAGACAGACATTTAATCAGAATGCTACTGGCACCATTAGTATTGGAACTCTTCACTGGCTACTGAAAATGGAGATGGAGCGCTTATGGGAATGCCTCGAGTGCAGAGATGTCGGTTCTTAAATCAACTCAACTCTAACAGACACATATAAAATCAATCAATGTAATAATCATGCTGTACATAGTAAAGTCAAAACTGTACAAACAAAATAACTGCCATCTTTTCATCTTGTGTTTGTTCTTTTTTAAATTAAACATGTTTACCCTAACCCAGGGCTATTTAACTAAGTTTTAATTCAGGGGCCCAAAATATTGAAAATGGGGAGCCCCATACAAGAAAGATCATTAGTACAGTACATATGGCAAAGATCCACGGGCGACTTATGATGCCTCTAAGGATCGAATTTGGCCTGCGGGCTGCTAGCTGAGTAGCCCTGCCTTAACCTATATCACTGTATCTGTTTCTTTCTTCTTCTTCGTCTTTAAAAAAAACAATCCTATGTTGCTAACTGAGTCAGAATTATAGGCCCTACTTATTCCTTATTTATTCAAATACATCTGCCCTAATACATTAGCCCTGCATCTTTTTTTGTTTTGTTACCTGTGTTCCTATTTTAACTCTTGTATACAGTTAAAATGTGTTCCTATTTTAACTCTTGTATACAGACTTAAAACTGTTAAAACCAGCTGCCTACTGATTTCCCATTAGATGTCATGGGAAACTGAGTTTCGAGATACAAGCTTTTCAAGATACAAACTTTTTTGAGATACGAACCCAGTCAGGAAAGAATTTAGTTAGCAAGTCGAGGTACCCTTGTATTTCTCTAGCCACCTAGACTTAGCAACATCGCGTAAGGAATGGAAAAGACTTCTTTTTTTTCCCTTTTTTCACATATGCCCTCTTATTTTTTTCATTTCGTTTTACAGCCTTCTTATTCATACTTTTCCCCTCATTACGTACTACTTGGTTTCATGTTGACCTTGGATTAAAAAAAAATTTTTTTTAAAATTAGCTCTGTTGTCTTGCCTGTTGAGTTTTCTAGTCACAGTTTGTGCTGTGTTTAGTAGTCTGTTAAAAAGACTTTGGTCAAAACTTTTGGATGTGTTTGTGTGCATCTTCTCCATTCCCCCCATTGAGCTTTAGTCACAGTTTGTGCTGTATTTAGTAGTCCGTTGATAAAGACTTTGGTTGAAACATTCAGCTGTGTTTTTGTGCATCTTTTCCATTCCCTCCCTTGAGCTTTGTAGTCATAGTTTGTGTTGTATTTATCATAACCAGCATCAGCATGGCACAAATGCCTTACACAAACACCAATCTCCCTATCTATATAAATAAACAACTGAGGAATTCTTAAGACCCCAGACATGATATGATAATTAAAGGTATATTCTGATCGGCACTCACAGAAACAAGTAGCAATAGAAGGATACACCAAACTTGTGGTTTCCAGTTAGATAAGACCTGCATACCCCTCTTCTTCTTCTTTTGCTGGTTGTTTATCCACTTCTGGACTTTAGTTCTGTTCCAGAACCAGAGTGTTGTGATCACATCCATTTGACAGGTCTACTCATTTGTATGCATACTGTTGGTTTCTCGCCCCTCATGCACAGGCCCTCTGACTTTGAAGGAAGCTCCGAATCAGTCAACTCTTATGTGATGCTTTAGGGTAGGCAGTAGGTCTATTCTTGTTTTATCCACAATGGAGCCCTGGAACACACACAGGGAAGACTCCTTTTTTTTTTTTACAGTCTGCCCCGGACCCTCCTTTATTCCCAGAAGGTTGTGTGAGAGAGGCAAGAAGGTTCAGTTCACGTTCCCCGGCCCATCCACATACAGCCTGACCTTTCATTCATACTTTCTCAGACCGCTCTATGTCAGAGAGGTGTCATGTTGTCTTGCCTCCAGTCACACCAGCGTCAATGTTGCATATTCTCTACTACACAATGACACAGCTTTCAACGACCCCAGAACATCTAGAACTGGCCCTAACCTAAAACCCCCCCCCCCCCCCCCCCATCCACAGCCTGAGTCTAGGTCACATGAGAGACTCTTTTCAAAGAAAGCATTATAACATGACACCCTTCTGACCTAGATCAGACAGAGAAAGTCTGTAGATGGGTTGGGTAACTCATTGGTATACTACTTCCATAGGTAACAAATACCCAATCCTTCAAGGAATCACCCCCCCCCCCCCCCCCCGTGTGGGTTTGGAGGACCCCATCGTGGGGGAAATCAAGAACAGACCCACTGCTTCCCCAGCAAGCATGTTGCAGGAGTCAACTAACTGGGAGTGTCCTTTGAAGTCAGCAGAGTGTATCTGCCCGAGCAGCAGGGAACAACCAACTGTACACAAATAAGCCACTAAAACAGATGTATATGCAAAACTCAGGCCCTGGCACAAAGCCAAAGTCCAAATGGATGAACATGAGCTACAGTTACCATAACAAAACTAACATCTGTCCACTCCAAAATATGTTGATGCCTCAATGAAAGTGTTATCTGGAGGCAACGGGTTCGAGTCGTTGTGTGGTAGCTGCAAAGGACACTTTTCCCCAACTTCAAGTGTATCGGGCACATAGTACTAGATCCGTATTTTATAGACTAACAGCACTCGGTGGGTGATGTGGTCATCATCTCACCGGCTGCCTTTACCTCCTAAGACTTTACCTGCTACCCGTTTAAGGCTGCATCGACCATGTAGCCAGTCACTTTAAAAAACAACAACAATAACAAAAATATTGTCTTTCAGATCTGAACCTACATCCTTCCATTCTGTACGGGAGCGTCTAGTGGTTACACCACAGTGGCTTCCATAGTAACTATAGCTTTACATTTTTATGTTGTCTAGTGTCTCCTCCAACCTCCACTTCTTTCTATGAGCATCTATCAGTACCTACATGTATCTATAAATAGCGAAAAAAACATATATTGCTGTATATACAAACTCCCTTAAAGCTTCAAAGCCTGCACCAACATTGCATAAACAACCCCATTTAAAGGCAAAGTCTTAGAGGCTGGTCAAAAGCACAAATTACAAACACAAACAAAAGCCCAACTGCCGATTCTGACAGCATCACATATGCATTGACATCAGCACTTGCTTTTCATCTGCTTGGTCAATGGTGGTTTGTGTTATCAAACACTACAGCCAACCAATACGCACTTGCTTTAAAACAAAGCAGAACAAAGGGGAAATAACTGCCAGTTGTTGTAGCCAATGCACTCAGAGTTACCTAGAACCTGTTGGAAAAAAAAACAGAAAAAAAAATTATTGAGTACACAAACTAACATATTAATTCTCTTGCATACAAAGATTAATTATCCGGAGCTATAGAGTTCATGCCTTGTGTGGTGCTCGTGGCAGGCCGCTAGCTGTTCAGCAGCGAAAGACAAAGCCATATGGAATGAAATCCAGTGCAATGAAGTCGATTCTCTCACCTTTAACCTTCAAACCTTTATTAATTAAAAAAAGACTTGACTTGTCACTGTACATCAGAGCCATTCAACTAAGTTTACTCAGGGGCAAAAATGTTGGAGAGTGGGGATCGTCTCGGGCCAGAGGACTGAGCCTCAGCATGGGAAGATCATTACTACAATTGATGCCCGTGTGTCACCGGGGCCCTCACGGGAAGCAAAGACTAGTGACACCGCACCCTACCAGGCAAGTCGTAAGAGGCGACTAAGGGTAGGGTTGGGCTTGACTACCTCATCCTGTAAAAACAATAGCCTCACACACAAAAAAACAACCATGGACAAGTCAAAAAAGAGAAGCAAGTAAAATCCAGCCAACCAAGATGAGGGAAGGCTCTTTAAGTAGAAGTATACACTATAACTAGAATGTGTGCACTGGAACCCCCAGGGGCATAGGAATAAAGGAAGGCAAAAGGGGGAAAAACATGGAGAAGGGAGCTGGAGAAAGAAGTTAGAAAGATGGGGAGGACATAGGAAGAGCTGCATGCGATAGCAAAAGATAAAACGACTTGGTGTGAGTTGGTTGAGGGCCCATGCTCCAATGGGGGCTACAAAGGCAGAAGAAGAAGAAGAAGAAGAAAGACTACAGTTGATAAGTATCCTGTGGGCACCTGTTAGGCCCCAGAGGGTCAGATTTGACCCATGAGCCACTAGGTGAAAAGCCCTACAGTAGTTATTTAACACCTTTTGGAGCAGTGTGAGACTGGCAGCTCTGTAGCTTAGTGTTGTGAAAGTGTTTCACAAAGCAATACTCAACATTTAACAGGGTTTGATGCCCTCAGTGTGTGGTCTGGAAAAAGACTGCTCTCGTGGCTTCTTTCAAACAAGTGAATAAGACACATTGTGGAAGAGACTAGGGCCTCAACACATAATCTTCTCATAGTGTCAGTGAATAGTTTGCAGCCAACCTTAGTTGAGGAGATGGTTCCATTTTGGAGGGGGGGGGGGGGGCGGAGGGGTGTTGAAGATATTCAGGGGTCGTAGGTACTGATCTAAAAGACACTACTTTTTGTTCTTGTTGTTATTGTTTGGGACTGAATGGCTAGTGCGGTCATCAACAAACTATGCAGGTTAGGATTTCATTTCTGTCTCTGACAGAGAACAATTCCCTTCACCTTAGAGAGGAAACAAATGCAGGTCTCCTAAATGAGAATGAATGAACCAATCATCAATCAAGAATTGACATCATAGCACTTGAGACATTCCCACATTGGCTCCGCCCCCATCTTCAGTAGCCAATCAAGAGTCAAGATGCCAACAGTACCACCTGCAACCTGATTAAAAGTCCGCCAATGTTTCCCTCAGTACTGAACATCTTCCAGAACCTCTAATCACCCCCCCCCCCTCCCAGCTATTGCAGCTAACTACTAGGCCTGCTCATCCTCTCGTATTAATAAACAAAACAAAAAAGATGTTAAATTTTATAAAAGGTAAAACTTTTAATTGTAAATAAAAATCTTGTGTGTGGGAGTTTTTAAAAATAATTTTTAAAATTTTACATTGATCAAAAAAGTACAAATAAATGCTAACACCTGAGATTCACTACAATAATACAATGGAAATAGTGGTAACAACAAATTAAAAAAAAAAAGGAGGGTTTACAAACAAATAATTACTATGATACATGTTACCAGATTATAAAGCAACTTGTCTTTACTTTATTCTTTGTTTCTTGGGATCAAATCTGCACCAAGTCAGACATTTGGCTTCAAGATGCTTCAAGACATGACCCGGCCTAAAAATGAGTACCAATAAATGGCTACCTTTACTTCCCAGGACAGTCTGATGTCCAGATATGACCCGCCCTAAAATGAGTGTCAATAAATGGCCGCCTTTACTTCCCAGGACAGTCTGATTTCCAGATATGACCCGGCCTAAAATGAGTGTCAATAAATGGCTACCTTTACTTTCCAGGACAGCCTGTTGTTGACAACACCACCAACCAAGTGTCAACTGGTCTATCTAAATATGATGGCGTCATATGTGTGTCCCCACACAGATGTTAAAAATAGACCTTTATTTACCTTTACACTACCCACTAAATTACAGTGACTCCAAAAACAAAAGCAAACATGCTTTACTAGTTGAAAAACATTTGTAAAACAACATCCACAAATAACACATAATAAAGTAACAGACTATAGACAGCAAGCAATGTATCAACGTGCAAAAACATTGTGATCTTCTAAAGCAGTCTTTCGGCTCTGTGGATCCACGAACTGCTGGAAGGGACTGTTGGTTTCTTGCCTCTCATGCAAACGCACTGCTACCTGAAAGGAAGCTCCCAATTAGTCGAATCTTACATGCTTTTGGATAAGCAGTGGGTCTATTCTTGTTTTTTCCAGAATGGGGTCCAGGAACCCACACAGGGAGTACATTTGTATGTTTTGGATGTTTCATATGGCTCTGAAACTTGGAGCAAAACTAAAAGGAAGAGATGAAACCTTATTACAAAATTTGAGTCTCACAACGAATCTTTAGATCCATAAAAAATACATTTGTAAGTTTTGATTGTTTTATACGGCTCTGAAACTTGGAGCACAATTAAAAGAAATGAAGCCTTATTACAAAATTTGAGTCTCACAATGAATCTTTGGACCCATCAAAGATGCGAACAGCGGGGAATGGCCAGTGAGAAGCAACAATGACGTTCATAATCTGTTTAAATCACCATTGATCACTGGCATTATGAGATCCGATAAACCGAAATGGCTTGGGCATATTAAGAGAATGTCAAATGAAAGAGAGGATAAAACTTTACACAAAAGAGCCGAATGGTTGTAGACCACAATGCAGACCAAGAAGACGATGGAAAGAAAATATCCAGACAGACCTACAAACACTTGTTATCACCAGCTGGAAAGAGAAGGCCAAGCAGAAAGATGAATGGAGGCAGGTGATATCTGCAGCAATGAACCTCAAGAGCTCAAAATGCTAAAGAAGTACATTTGTTTTTTTAGACAGAGCATAGTAAAAGACCCAACAATACACAAGACACTCTGTGGCGAAGTAGTCAATCCATGTGCCTCATGCTCTGAAGGTCGTGGGTTCATTTCACAGCTGCGACGTTCAGTTCATAAGTGTAATTTTTACGGACAGCCCTGGGGATCGTCACCGGAGCTATCAAGTTCATGCTTTGTGGGATGCTCTCAGCAGACGGCCAACTGTTTTGTGGAGAGAGACTGAGCCACACGGGACAGTCTCATACTGTATTTATACTACTTGTTTCGTTGCTGAATGTCCTGTCTGCAAGATCCTTTAAAATTAAAGAACTTATTCGATCACTGAATCATTGCTTAATGTCTGTGTGCTTGTTCATCGTCAAAGGATGCTTCATATTCATTCATTCATTCATTCAGTAGCATGTCCCTCGCGGAACCTCGCTGCCATAACAACCCTCCGGAAAACCTTCCTATCCTGCGTCTGATACACCCATCTGGAGATCATCTGCCACATCCTGCACCCATCTTCTCCTTGGCCTTCCTCTTCCTCTCTTCCCAGGCATATACCCCTCCATTATTGTTCTCTCTAGACTTCCATGACGTTTTAAGTGACCAAAATATTTCAATTTTCTTTGTTTTATTGTCTTTACTAGCCAACCCTCTTCAATATTCAGCTCTTGAAGTATGGATGCATTTGTTCTTTTCTTTACCCAAGATATTCTTAGAACCTGTCTGTAACATTTATATTCAAATGCATTTATGCGCTGTTCCGCTTGTTTAGTAAGTGTCCAGGTCTCACAGGCGTATGTTGCAATGGGAAAGATGCATGCTTCATATGGTGTTGCATAAAAGCAGACTGTGTTCATGGTCATTAGACGTGGCTGTGTACGAACCGGTGGCCATTTAGGCAGGTACTGTCACACACGTATTCAGAGACAAGCAAAATATTAGCAGATATCTTTAAAAGTCATTACTTTCAACAAAATTATGCTTCAGTTTTAAATGTAATCTTGTACATATGAGAGAGCTTCAAATGAAAAGTCTGGTAGAAATGACAATAACCATGCCACTGTCTGGTTACAGGAACTTTGCATTTGCTGCTGAAAATGGGGAAACAGCGCTTATGGGAATGTCCTCAGTGCTGTGATGTTGATTCTCAATTCAATATTTGGGAGAGAAAGATTTAACTTGTGCAGTACTCACAGGACAGTTAAATTAGTTACAAATTAACATCTGACTTGTTGCTTCGTAACCAAAGTTAATATAATAAATTAAATATGTTATGTTATGTTATCACAATCGACGTCACTGCACACTGGGCATTCCCATGCATGCTCAGTCCTCCGATGCAGCAGCCACTCCAAAGTACTTCTACTAATTGTTTCCATGAGAAGCTGGTTATGTCTCCTATCTCGGCCTCGAAGACGGCATAGATGTGATTCACCATGCTTTACTCCCATGTCATGCAATCGTGTTAGTGTCAGGGATTCCTCATTATCCACTAGCCTAGTCCGTACAGCGATGACGATATCCGCTCTGTTCATGCTTCTTCCCAAATGCCCTAGGGCAGTGCTTGCCAGTTGGTCCGCTCACCCATTTCCCTTTACACCCACATGACCAAGTGTGTGGATTCAGGGGAGGGAGGTTAAGCGCGATTTTTGAATGCTTTCTAACCATTAAATTCAAAATACAGTAAACCATTAAATAAATGAGTTGCTGCTAAAGAATAGGTAAAATACAAGGTGAGTTTGAGCAACCAACTGTGTGAAACTGAGCAACAAATAAAAGAACAGTTTTCATGCAAGACACAAACTCATCAACAAACATCAAACATGAGTGGATCATTTAAAAACCCTGCACTGGATACTGAATTTAAAAAAAACAGGAAAAATAACAATAAAAAAAAACAGATGTATGCATCAATAAACATAAAGGGAAAACAACACATATTTCTCCCGCAATCACCTTTACTTGTAAAGTGTAACTTATACTAGGAAACAAAACTAATAATTTATTTATATAAAACTACAAAGATTATATTCAGCTGCCTTATCACCAGTTTTTTTTATAGGTGGCGCCCCCTCAATTGAGTTTATGGGATCCTTCTAATGGTAAAAAGACAACATTGAATGTAAAATGAGCACAACAAATGATAAACAGAGAACAGTGAATGTAAAATGAAAACAGCAAATGGTGAACAGAGAACAGTTAATGTAAAGTAAAAAGAGCAATTAATGAACAGAAAACATTGAAAAATATAAATGAGAAGAGCAAACGGTGAACAGAAAACAGTGAATGTAAAATGAGAACAGCTATTAGTGAACAGAAAACAGTGAATGTAAAATAAGAACAGATATTGGTGAACAGAAAACAGTGAATGTAAAATAAGAACAGCTATTGGTGAACAGAAAACAGTGAATGTAAAATAAGAACAGCTAATGGTGAACAGAAAACAGTAAATGTAAAATAAGAACAGCTATTGGTGAACAGAAAACAGTAAATGTAAAATAAGAACAGCTATTGGTGAACAGAAAACAGTAAATGTAAAATAAGAACAGCTATTGGTGAACAGAAAAAAGTGAATGTAAAATAAGAACAGCTAATGGTGAACAGAAAACAGTGAATGTAAAATAAGAACAAACTGGTAAAAGCGAAAAATACAGAATAACATTAATAATGAGACAGACTTCACATAAGGCAAGTTCACTTCTATGAGGTATGTACTGTGTCAAATGACTGTCTACATTTATAAAATGGTTAACTAAAGTAGATGCCAAACAAAAACTCTAAAGACCACATCTATAAAATGGTGAACTGAAGTAGATGCTAAATTAAAAACTGTAATGACCACATCTATAAAATGATTAACTTAAGTAGATACTGAGAGAAAACTTAAATGATCACATCTATAAAAAATGGAATACTGAAATAGATGTCACATGAAAACTTTATTACTGCATCTATAAAATGGTTAACTGAAGTAGATACCAACTTAAACTTCAATAACCACATCTATAAAATGGTTAACTGAAGTAGATGCTAAATTAAAAACTTTAATTACGACATCTATAAAATGGTTAAGTAGATACTAAGTGAAAACTTAAATGATCACATTTATTTTAAAAAATGGAATATTGAAGTAGATATTACATGAAAACTTTAATTACTGCATCTATAAAATGGTTAACTGAAGTAGATGCTTAATGAAAACTTTAATGACCTTAACTATAGAAATGGTAAACTGAAGTAGATGTCAAATGAAAACTTAAATTACCACATTTATAAAATGGTTTTACTGAAGTAGATGCCAAGGGAAAACTTTAATGAATACATCTATAAAATGGTTAAAAGAAGTAGATGCCAGATCAAAATGCTTAACAACCAAATCTATAAAATAGTCAACTGAAGTAGATGCTCAGTGGCATCATTTCTACATCCATAAAATGGTTCATTGAAGTAAATGTCTAGGGAACAAGCTTTTGTCTATATTTTTGAAAAACATCTGACTGACATCTACCTCCTAGAACAGAATAAACATAACTTTAAGGAACATCTACATCCTAGGGCAGATTAGATATAAGTATAAGGAACATCTACATCCTAGGACATCTACATCCTAGGACAGATTAGATATAAGTATAAGGAACATCTACATCCTAGGACAGATTAGACATAAGTATAAGGAACATCTACATCCTAGGAAAGATTAAACATAACTCTAAGGAACACCTACATTCTAGGACAGATTAGACATAAGTATAAGGAACATCTACATCCTAGGAAAGATTAGATATAAGTATAAGGAACAACTACATCCTAGGAAAGATTAGACATAAGTATAAGGAACATCTACATCCTAGGACAGATTAGACATAAGTATAAGGAACATCTACATCCTAGGACAGATTAGACATAAGTATAAGGAACAACTACATCCTAGGAAAGATTAGATATAAGTATAAGGAATATCTACATCCTAGGAAAGATTAGACATAAGTATAAGGAACATCTACATCCTAGGAAAGATTAGACATAAGTATAAGGATCATCTACATCCTAGGAAAGATTAGATATAAGTATAAGGAACATCTACATCCTAGGACAGATTAGATATAAGTATAAGGACCATCTACATCCTAGGACAGATTAGATATAAGTATAAGGAACAACTACATCCTAGGACATCTACAATGTGGGACAGATTAGATATAAGTATAAGGATCATCTACATCCTAGGACAGAATAGACATAAGTATAAGGAACATCTACATCCTAGGACAGATTAGACATAAGTATAAGGAACATCTACATCCTAAGGCAGATTAGATATAAGGAACATCTACATCCTAGGACAAATTAGATATAAGTATAAGGAACATCTATATCTTAGGGCAGATTAGATACAAGTATAAGGAACATCTACATGCTAGGACAGATTAGATATAAGGAACATCTACATCCTAGGACAGATTAAACACAACTTTAAGGAACACCTGCATCCTAGGACAGGCTGAACTTTATAAGAAAGTGTATAGAGCGAACACGCTTTTGTCTATAATTATTTTTAAAAAAACATCTGACTGACAGATGCCTACTGATTGCCCTACTGATTACATGTATAAAATGTTAACTTAAGCAGATGCCTACAGAACAATATAAGGCCTATAGGTTTCAAGAAAAAAAAAAAGGTTAACTTAAGCGAATATAAATATATATACACAACAATATACTGCTCATGTGTATAAAAGAGTTAACTCAATTAAGCAAATGTCTACAGAACAATATACTGCATACAAGTAAAAAAAAATTTTTAAACAGTTAACTAGATTTTGAGCAAATGCTATATTGCTTATATGTAAAACTTAAGCAAAGGCCTAGAGATTAATGGGCTGGAACGATCTGCTAGTATGTCGATATGAGTAACAAGTAACAAGATTCTAGGGAACAATCCATCAGACACATTTATGTCGGATGTCTTTGTCAGTCATTAATATCATATAACACCTAACATATATAGTTCCCATAGGGAAAAAATGGTGATATGGTGGTATTCTTGTTCACTATTGTGAAAATCTGAGATGTAATCTCATGTGGTGTCTCATTCAATGAACAAACAACTGGAAAATCGTATAAATTCTTTGGAGATGTGGATATACAGAAGATTAGGTCGTATTTCATGGAAACAAAAGCTATCAAATACAGAGGTACTGTGGAAATTGGGAATGAAAAGAGAGTTGCTAGGTGAAATAAAAAAGAGACAAGTGAAATATTTTGGCCACATTAAAAGACATAACAGTATTGTAAAGATCATCCTAGAGGGAAAGGTTCAAGGTAGGCGAGCAAAAGGCAGACAGAGTTACAAGTGGGAGGATAACATCAAGAGATGGACGAACAGCAGTATGAGTGAGTGTACATCAAGGGCAAGAGACAGGGCTTGTTGGAGATCCATTGCAGCCAACCTTCATTGTGGAGACGGCACCTGATTGATTGATTGGTGTCTCATTCAGTTTTTTAAAAGCAACGAGCTGGTCATTACATTCCCAAGGCTGATTAACTAAGACTGTCAGGAGCATCTACATATTAGAACAGACTTAAGACAACTGAACGGAACATTTACACCCCCTTGCCTTAAGTAAAATCCCACGATAGAAAAAGAGAACATCTACAGCCTAGGACAGGCTAAAATAAACATAATTATAAGGAACACCTACATTTTAGGACAGGCTAACATAATTATAAAGAATATCTACATCCTAGGACAGGCTAACATAATTATAAGGATCATCTACATCTTAGGACAGACTTAACACAACTGAAAGGAACATTTACATCCCCTTGCCTTAAGTAAAATCCCACGATAAATAAAGAGAACATCTACAGCCTAGGACAGGCTAAAATAAACATAATTATAAGGAACACCTACATTTTAGGACAGGCTAACATAATTATAAAGAATATCTACATCCTAGGACAGGCTAACATAATTATAAGGATCATCTACATCTTAGGACAGGCTAAACATAATTATAAGGAATATCTACATCCTAGGACAGGCTAACATAATTATAAGGATCATCTACATCTTAGGACAGGCTAAACATAATTATAAGGAATATCTACATCCTAGGACAGGCTAACATAATTATAAGGATCATCTACATCTTAGGACAGGCTAAACATAATTATAAGGAATATCTACATCCTAGGACAGGCTAACATAATTATAAGGATCATCTACATCTTAGGACAGGCCAAACATAATTATAAGGAATATCTACATCCTAGGACAGGCTAACATAATTATAAGGATCATCTACATCTTAGGACAGGCTAAACATAATTATAAGGAATATCTACATCCTAGGACAGGCTAACATAATTATAAGGATCATCTACATCTTAGGACAGGCTAAACATAATTATAAGGAATATCTACATCCTAGGACAGGCTAAACATAATTATAAGGAATATCTACATCCTAGGACAGGCTAACATAATTATAAGGATCATCTACATCTTAGGACAGGCTAAACATAATTATAAGGAACATCTACATCCTAGGACAGGCTAACATAATTATAAGGATCATCTACATCTTAGGACAGGCTAAACATAATTATAAGGAACATCTACATCCTAGGACAGGCTAAACATAATTATAAGGAAACATCTACATCTTGGGACAGACTAAATATAATTAAAAGAAACATCTACATCCTAGGACAGACTAAACATAATTTTAAGGAACATCTACATCTTAAGACAAGCTAAACATAATTATGAAGAACATCTACATCGTAGCATAGATTAAACATAATTATGAAGAACATCTACATCTTAAGACAAGCTAAACATAATTATGAAGAACATCTACATCGCAGGATAGATTAAACATAATTATGAGGAACATCTACACCCCAGAACAAACTAAACATAACTTCTTCTTCTTCTTTCGTTCGTCTGAAATAAGTTATCTATATCAGCAGTTTTGTCTCTTGTATAAACTTCACTGTCGTTGTTAGTTCATTCAGTGGTCCATAGAGTTTACGTTCCACTGTTGTTCTTTCTGGCCAAAAGGTTTGCCTTAATGTGTCAAAATCGGTGCAGTCCTGGAGTACATGCTCTGCGGTCTGGGGCACATTTCCACAGGTGCACATGGCTGATACACCTATCTTGAATTTTGTGTACATGTGGTTACGTAATCGGTTGTGCCCTGTTCTGAGGCGGAAGATAATGACTTGTTCTGGTCTGTCCATAATAAAATAGTCGTCTTGTGCTGGGGCTGGTGGTTTCCTGATCGATTTAATGATTCTTTTCTTTTGGTGGTATGTGACTGGTACATCTGGCTGCTCTTTTTTCGCACCTTCCCCTGCCAGTTGATCAGCTTTCTCATTTCCAGGCACTCCACAATGAGACGGTATCCACTGCATTACGACTCTTCGCTGAGCGCTGAGTTGTGTCAGCAGTGTTTGCAATTTCTGGTAGTTTCCTAAACTGGAGTGCTTCAAGTACTGATTTAGCATCTGTGAGCATTACCACATACTGTAAGCCAAGGTTGGTATTTAGCAGTTTCTCTGTAGCTATCTTAATAGCCTGGGTTTCTGCATCATAGTTATGGCAGTACTTCCCGGTTGGTACGCTGGACTTATCCCTAGTACCATCTGGGAATTCGATGTACACTCCAGCACCACCATTTCTAACTGCACTTTCTGCGGACCCATCTGTATAGACTCTGACCCATTGTTCTTGTGGGTATTCTTCATCAATATAACTGAGGGTGGCCATTCTGCGTTGTACACTATCTTGCTCTTTCTTGTCAAATATCCCTTTCACATTTGTCTGGATTTGTACCGTTAGTTTACATTTTTCTCTCCATGGGGTTTGTTCCGGAATACTTTTAAGTGGGCAGCCAATTTCTGGAAGGTCAGGAGTTTGTCTACATATTCTTTTTGCTTGGTGTATAAAGCTGCTTCTTTTTAACCGTCCCAAGGCTAGGTTCTTAAATCTATTTTCCATCGGGTGATCTGGCATACTGAGGAACTTTTCAGCTTGTATTTGCAACTTTGTATCTCTGCGTTCTCTCAGTGCCTGTGTTTTCCCAGCTTTCTCCATTTCTAATATGGGAGTTGATTTCATCCCTCCTGTGATGACTCTGAGCGCTTGATTTTGCACTTTGTCTAACTCCTTTAATGTAGTACTAGATGCTGAACACCATGCAGTTGACCCATATTCCAAGTGTGGAAGTATGCTCTGCTTGTACACTTTATTGAGTATTTTCCCATCTGCTCCCCATGTGGTTCCACTTAGTTTTCTTAGAATTGCTGTCTTCCTCCTGGCTTTGGTTGCTGCCTTGTTGATATGTTTTCTCCATGTCGACCTGTCATCAAATGTGACTCCTAGGTATGTGGGCTCTTTATCATCTCTCAGGGGTATTTCGTTTATTTTGATGGTGCCAGCTTTTTGCTTTGGGGAGAGGGTGAATAGTGTGGTGCTACATTTGTCTGTGTTGATGCTGACACACCATCTATTGGCCCATGCCTCAAGTGCATTTGTAGCCCGCTGTAGTGTTTTTGTGGCTATCGTTGTATGTTCATTGGTGCACCACAGTACCAGGTCGTCGGCATACATTGCCATTTTGATTCCATTTGGTATCTCAGCAACCAGATCGTTGATAAATAAAAGGAAAAGTGTGGGCGACAGGACACCACCTTGAGGGACGCCTTGTCGCAGTAGAACTTTTTTACTTTTAAAACCATCAACCTGTACCCGGGCTCTTCTGTTATGTAGATATGATTAATCCAATTGTACATTTTCCCATTTATTTTATAGTTTCTCAATTTCTTCAAAAGCCCCTCCTTCCAAACCTTATCAAAAGCTTTCCTTAAATCTATCCATGCCGCGAGTACCAGTTTCTTATCTTGAAAAGCATCCTCTATTTCTTGGGAGAGGTATGTTGTCTGGTCTTCCGTAGAATAGAACTTTCTAAAGCCCGCCTGCTGTGGTGTAATGATGTTTTCACTTTCAATGTACCACTGTAGTCTGAGGTTGGTGATGCGCTCCATTGTTTTACAGAGACAACTTGTGAGGCTGATTGGTCTGTAGTTGGAGGCATTAGAACTGTCTTTCCCAGGCTTTATGAGGGGTATCATAATTGCCTCTCTCCAGATCTGTGGAACATTCCCTGTTGCCCAGCAAGCATTAAATATCTGTAAAAGCTTTGTTTTGGCTACTTGTCCTAAGTTTCTGATCATTTCGTTTGATATACCATCTGCTCCTGGTGACTTCCGCATTTTCAGCTTTGAAATGGCCAACTCCAGTTCATTAAGTGTAATTGGCACCTCTAGCGCCTCTGATGTTATTTCTTTCTGGCTTCTAAATTGTGTCTTTTCTTGAATTTCGTGTTTTTTCTCTGAACTGATTTCAATACTAAACATAACTATAAGAACCATCCACATGCAGAGCCGACTAAATACAACTGGAAGTGGTAGTTACATAACAGGACAGCTGGCAAATAGAATAAACAATACAATAAACTTTAGGCCCAACTATCAGACAAGGAACTTACTAAGCATGACTTTGAGGCAGAATTTTAACTCAGGGCAGATAAATTACAGGAAATGAGCAAATGTTTTAATAATTATGGCTGTCAGCATTGTTACCTATCAGAATTTTAAATGTTTATAAATAAATAAATATGTAGTTTCTTTTTTTTTAACGTTGGTTGCCCATATTTTATAGGACATTGCAGAACCAGCCTCAGGATATTTTGGGAGTTTGGTTTTATTATGCAATTTTATGTTCAGTATTTTGCCATTGTTTAAAACCTTGATACAACAAAATAAATACACATTGACATCACTACCTCCCACATACAAAGAAGCCAACAAAAAATGTTGCTAATGTTAATACCTAAACAAAAATGGACAAGCAAACGAATTCATGCAGCGTGCGAGCAAGGCTATGAAGGTGACAAAAATGACACCAGCTAAACACTGGATTCAAATGACACACTTGACCTGAGGCGAGAACGGCTAGCTGACGACAGGGGCTGGTTTGATCCATCAAGCTCAGGAGACTCTGCAATTGTCGGTGATGATGGAGTGTGCAGCTCTGCAGTTTTTGCTCGACGATGCTTCTTGGGGAACTTCCGAGGCGAGAACTGCAAGTCCAAGCCTTTCCGGGTATCTGAACTTGAAGATCTTGTCTGGAGTCTAGCTGGAGATGTAGGGGTGGAGTTTGAGACTGGCGGAGACAGGGGTCGCTGTGGAAGTGTTGTGTGGATTGGTGGAGGAGACAGAGATCTAAACGGTGCATTGGGTACAGATGAAGACAAAGGCTGTGGATTGACTGACGTTGGGGAAGATGGTAAACTTCTGAGCTTGGCAAAGAATTTCCGGGCCCCAGATTTTTTGGAGCTGTGACTTGGTGGAGACAGCGGCACTGATCCACACAGTGGAAGGTTGGTAGGTGTTGGAGGAGTTTCTGGAATATTTCTTGGCTGAGATACAGCTCTGACTGTAATTGGAGAAGAGACACCATTTACATTTGGTATTTTGAGCTTTAAGGAACCATCGTTAGATGGTCTTGCAAAAGCACCTACTTCAACAGCCACAATAGACGCATGATCAAGCTTGCCTGGTGCTTTGGACATTTTCTCAACAATTTCAGAGTCCCGGGTCTGCCGATCCTTTTTAGTCATTTTTCTTTTTGCATAAATAGCTGGATTCTCAACAATTTTCCGTTTCTGATCTGTAATTGTCAATACATGCTGCAGAAGGGCGCTACAAAATGACTGTGCTGAACAGACTTCCTCTGTAACAAGTTCGTATTCATGCACAACCCTCTCCATCTCTTTTAAAGCATAGACATGTCTTTCTTTGGGATTAAGCTCTGGCTTAATAGCCAGGCATCCATTAGAGTTATACTTTTCTCTGGTATTAAAATTAGAGTCATTCGGCCGCATCGGCAGGGCGATTTTTGTCACAACCGGGTCGAAATTATCAGAGATGCCGTCTGTTGTCAGAAACACAATGTCCCCCTGGTGGCAGAACGTCACAGAGCACGTGAGGTTGTGAAGTTCTGGGTTGGTGCCATCGACGGGGCCCAGGGCACCTCCTGCATCTCGAATATCCCGCTCACTGCCCACGTCGTGGGAGCCGACCGTGACCTCTCTGATGCCCTGATTGTTGGAGTAGATGAACCCGAAGCTGTCTCCGACGTTGACACAGCACACCGCATGTTGGTCTGAGTTGTCCACAGGGCACACCATGCACAGGCACAGAGTGGTCAGGCCGCCCTCCTTGGCCATGATGGCTCGGTGTGCTTCATCTAAGGCCTTTCTTAGGAGCCGAACAACATCCTGTGTGTGACATAAACAAATCAAACAATCAGTACACAGTTACAATCTATACAGACACACACAAAACCTGCATGTGTGAAACAAACAATGAAGTATAAATATGGAACACATGTGGGTTCCAGGGCTCCACTGTAGGAAAAACAAAAACAGACCTACTGCCCAAAAAAGCATGTCATAATCAAAGAGTCGACTAACCACAGACTTATTTGAAGTTGGAGTGCATCTGCCTGAGAGGCAAGAAACCAAGAGCCTGCATTTAAATAGGTTAGACTGGTAAAACAGATGTGCATGCAACATTCGTGTTCTAGATGAAGACTAAAGTCCAGAGGTGGACAAACAGCCAGAACTTTCAGCCACAGTTTACAGCCAGTGAATGAGGAGGAGGAGGAGAACAACAACACATGACTGTCAAAGCGAAAGGCCCGTGGTTTAACAACCTAACCACAGAGACCACTTTCTAGACAAGATAAGAATCCTTAAATCAGCGACTATAACAACAATTCCCTGTGTGGGTGCTCAGGCCTCATTCTGGATTAACACAGAACAGACCCTGTCGTAAATGACGACTAATTAACCTTTCCAGTCTGCGGGGGAGGGGGGGGGGAGGCTTCTAGGTAGGAATCTGTGATGATATGATGTGTTCCTTAGGACTGAAAGAGTTAACACTTCTATGTGCGGGACTGAGCCTTGGGAGGCAGCGGGTAAGAAGTATTGGTGTTGTGGGTAGTGGTTTTCCCCCCCCTCACTTCACCCTAGGTCTAGTGAATATCTATTCACGAAAGGAGCGCCCACTGCGGTGTCAGCATCTTGACCTAGCATAACCTCTCTTACCCCAAGACCATTGTGCATGGCGAAGAGCCACACCCTCCCCGAGGTAGTCCTGGTAACTGGGGGTGCTAATCCCCAGGCAAAACACAATGGATCTAGAGGAGCAAACCTTGATAAAAAACCCGGTGCACGACACCGCACTGCCCCCTGTGGGAGGGAAGGAGACGGAGGGGTGCTGAACAGTCTTAGAAGTGGAAACAAGTATGCTAACCCCGTGAATACCGGAAACTATCGTGAAGGCACAGGGACGATCCAGTTGTCCCAACTAATCATGCTTAGACCATGCTTAGAGCCAAGAAGAGCTCAGCGAAACCTGCAGGCAATCTGTGAGCCCCACCTTAGCTACGTGTCAAAGGGAAAGGCAGAAACACAATCCATATTTCCATAAGAGCTGACACAGTGCACTTCTGGCTGCTGTCTGGGGAGGGAGGTAATCCACAGAATCCCCAGCACCACAATGCCATGTGAAGATATGTGTTCCTTGGGACTGAAAGAGTCAACACTTTCATGTGCGGGTTGTGGGACCCCATTTTGGAGGAGCAGAGAAGAGACCCACTGTGGTATCAGTGAGATGACAAAAGAAGTTAGGACCTTTTTGTGCCAGTGACCCATCAAGCATATGGTGTTAGACATGTTTACAGACCCACCGGCCCTTGATGGATATTGCCCTCTTCATGTCAGCCAGTCTGACTTCTCATGACATTTCCTGGTACCTATTTTAGCCAACCTGAGAGCTCCAATGTTAAATTATCCGTTACTGTTATCACGTGATCCATTTAAAGTTACCATAGTAATCACAGGATTTGGAATTTCCGGCGGATGTACAGTACAGCAACTCAACAATGTGGTTTATGCATTTCAGCGAGAAAAAGATTTATTTTATGCTTTATTATATATTGTTTTAACTCAGAGTAATGCACCTGACAAGATACAGCAAAATATGACAGGCAATGAATTGTGCAATGTATTGTTTGCGTCCGCATTATTTCAATATATTATATAACGATTATGTTATTATGTAGTGAGAACAGCAATAGTAAATCTTCTTCTTCTTCTTCGCGTTCACTGGCTGTGAACTCCGGCGGAAAGTTCAGGTTGTTCATCCACTTCTGGACTGCAGTCCTGTTCCAGAACCTGAGTTGTGCGTGTGCATCCGTTTGACAGATCTATATGCAGACTGTTGGTTCTTTGCCTCACAGGCAGATGCACTCCGACTTGGAAGGAAGCTCCCAATTAGTCGACTCTTGCGACATGCTTTTGGGTATGCAATGGGTCTATTCTTGTTTTTCCCATAGTAGGGCCCCGGAACCCACACAGGGGCAATGGTAAATGATTTCACAAAACATGAAAGATTAAAATGATTTGGTCATCTAGAGTCAGAACGGAACAAAATCAGCCAGCACCTAGAGTGTACTATATGAGAACAGCAGGCTACAAGGCAAGAGACCGACCAAGAAAGAGATGGTGGGAGCATGACTGGCTCCAGCTGACCGGCTGTGCTACTGACGTCACCAGGTCGGGCTAACGCGATTCTCAAACAAGAAAAAACTATTTTCGGCGGCGGCGAGGGAAGACAACTTAAATATTACCTTTCAAGTATCTATATACCTTCTTTAATAATTTCACAATTTTTAACTGACTTTTCTTGATCATTGCTGCGGCACCCCTGGCATACACTTACGACACCCCAGGGTGCCTCCGCACCCCAAATGACGTCACAGGACAGTCCAACATTTTCGAGGGTGGTGAGACTGGGTTTCCTGGCTTTCTGATGCTTTTAACGACCACAAAATATCTAGAACTGGCCCTAACCCCAACCCACCTACGTCCCAGGAGATAGTGCAGCCTAGGTCTCACGACTGCATGCAGCCTAGGTCCCACGACTGCATGCAGCCTATCTACCACCCCCTGAAATATTAGACTGTCCCGTGACCTGTGGATTTTCCCTATTTGGGGTAGGATATTAAGAAAGCACAGCATCTTCTTCTTCTTCACTTTCTCTGTTACCGCCTTAGGGTCAAGGGAGACATAAAATTATGCATTTCGCTCTTCTGTGCATCTCGATCACATATTTTGCTGTTGTATAGTCTCTCTGGTGTTATCTTTCCATATTGTTCTTGGTTTACCTTGCATTCTACGTCCTCATTTTTTTTGGCGCATTCCTTATCTGGGAAGGCGTCACAAGGTATTTTGTCCCAGTAGGCAAACCCTTTTATCTGCTGTTTTTGTATATAATTTAGACCTGGTTCGGTACCAACTTTTTCTCTTCCGTCCTCATTTCTGATTTTCATTCTTCTAGTCACTCCTGCAGCTCATCTCTGACATCTCATTGCCAACACAGCTTCATCTAATCCTAGGGGACTGAACTGCCTACAGTTTCCCCTTATCCTCGAGTGATGGCCCCTGGCATATCCCTGGACATTAATTTTCCCGGCCCTACTTGCCTCGCCAGACAATTGTCTTGACATCGACCTGGCTGCCACGAGATACGAAGATAAGTGATATTGTGTATTTGTGTAGTATTGTCTAATCTATGTATGTGCTGAAGAAGGCTCCATAGCTGCAACGTTCACATTTTGTTTGTGTTTATTATATTGTGACGCTCTCTGATATACTTTTTGTTTGGTTTTATATCTTCTTATTTCCAAGGCAAGCATCAAAAGAGTTAAAAGTAAAGTAAGTAATAATGGACCCGTTTTACGGCGGTGCACATTGGTATATGATACTACACTTATATTTTTGTACAACAAACGGCACTCGGTGTCTGATATGGTCAGCATCATGCCAGCCACCTTTACTTCCCAGGACACGGCCTAGTACACATTTAGACTAGGTTGACTTGGAAGTCACCATGAGTGGGTTCTGGGGCCCCATGAGTGGGTTCTGGGGCCCCACTGCGGGGAAAACGAAAAACAGACTCATGGCACTGGGTAGGCAACCCAAAATCATGTCATATTTTTTTTTATTTTTAAGTATCCAGAAACCATGAGTTGTAAACCCTTTGGCTCAGTACTATGGATATCGCAACCCTTCGGCCTTGATTCCATTATAGACACTGTAAATATGGGAGAAATGTGACTTTTCTGCCTACCCCCGACAACAAGGAGTTCGTCACCTGGTCGCCACTCAGAGGGTTTTAACCAACTGCGCCAGCGAGCCTGGCAAATCATGTCATGCAAATCATGTCATGTAAGTCAACCAATTGAAAGCTTCCTTCGAAAGTGGAGTGCATCTGCCTGAGAGGTGAGGAACCAACATTCTGCATGCAAATTAGTCAGATTTGTAAAACGGATGTGCATGCAACACTCAGGTTCTGGAACAGGGTTGGGGTCCAAAAGTGGAGGAAAAACCAGAACTTTCTGCTGGAGTTTACAGTAGATACTTTAGTCAAATTTTTTTAAATGCCCTCTACACCAATAAAACCAGCACAGTTAGATAGCTGTAAACAATCTTTTTCCAACGGTACCTCATTTAGGCTTGTATGTCATTTCTGAGCCGAGATATGTAGGTTTTTGTGGAGATGAGATGTAAAAAACAGCTGCTAAAACTTGCGTCCCAGAAACAAGAAGTTTTCTCTGCGCAACCAAACTGCGCACTTTCGTTTTGGCTTTGTTTACATTGGTCCAATGATTGGACAAGATGGCAGACAATTTTTCTCAGACACAGCCACATAATAGCGATTGCCTGAAAAATGTCACTGTAAATCGAATTAGCCATAAATAAGAAAGAAATTTTATATACAAATGTAAAATTGGACGGAGAATTCAATTATAACTAGCATTACCATGTCTAGTAATGTTTAAGGCCTAAAGCCAACCTTGAATACTTACCGCTATTTTCAATCAAACTGATGTAACAGAAAAATAGAGGACGTCCGGCTGTCGTAGACATGCGCTGTTAATCGGGTTCGTTTCCGCCGTTTTCAGCTATTTATAGCTGGTGAAAATCACACCAATTGCAAAATTTGATGAGAGATTAGGACCCATCCCGAAACCCCAGCCAACATTTCCCAAACAAGTTTCAAACGGTTTCCATGGTAATGGAAATTGCCAAAAAGACCGCAAATTTCCGAACACCGTAGTCGCTAGTTTACAGCCGGTGAACGTGAAAAAGAAGGCCTGGAATTCGAGGTAAATTATCAAATAATCTGTCCTGCTGTAGATTTGGGTTGTCAGGCAATCCAAGCAAACAACAACAAACAAACGAACAGTTCAAGCTCAAGAAAAACGCCCACACTGACGAACACACTAAAAACCAAACTGAATTAACCTGTGTATTTTCTGGCTTATGTTTTCTTTCAAAGATTTTGTAGTTGAGATATTTCATGCTTCCATAGAGTGCACACCGTGCTGCCAGGCGCGACTTCTCTCCCCAGTTAACCCCATCCGCTACCATTAAAATGGTATTGTTCCTCTGGCACATAAGGCAAAGCTGTCTGCGATTGGTTCTCCTGAGGAGCAAAAGGAAAGGCAAACCATTACAAAAACTGACGGACAACTTTTCATAGTGTTTCTTCTTTGCGTTCGTTGGTTTAATGACAGACAACTACTAGAAATCCTCTTGGATCAATTTCCAGCAAACAGTAAATTTGGTATAAATGCCATAGTACAGTTTCCCAAACTTTTCTTAGTCGCTGCGCCTTTTTTTTTTATAATTAAAATGTTTCTTCGGCACCCTAACCTAAGTAAAAGTGTGACTATTCGTAAGTGAAAAATAAAAAAAATTGTGTGTCTTCGAATATATCGCTGATGTTGTCTGGCCTTGGCCTTTTTTCTAGAAGTTTTGAAATGCATTCTTTTCATCATGTGACTCAACCTTGTCGTACTAGTAAATACCTTGTTGTCATGCCCTATCAAAGCAAAAGCAATCATACTTGTTTTCAAGAAGGACAGCTGTCAATTTAACTACTGTAGTTGCGCAGAAAAAGATGATGAAATCTGATGCAATCGAGATATTTTTAGAAAATTTCACGTGAGAACGTACATAGTAAACAAGTTTGGACGTACTAGAATATTCTAGAAGCAGAAAAAAGTGTGAAGAAAACAAATAACTAGCATTCCAGCATCCAAGTATAAATACTGGGTAAGAACCCACTCAGAAGAATTCTTCAGTCCACAAGACTCAAGAGAGGAGAGACCAGCCACATGGACTCTTAAAGCAGTCTTCAGTTGTAGAGATGTCAGCTCAACTCAATCATGCCTCAATGATCCTCGCAGTTGTGGAGATGCCAACTCAACGCTAGAAGCAGAGGAGCCAGCCACCTGGAGCCTCAAGGACAGAGCAGACATGAAACAAGATATCGAGCCACAGAGACGACACACAAGATATATGGATCCATGGTTAACAGCGACACATTAGGTAGGAACACTGTTGAGATGTTAGAGTCAACGATCAAGCCGTTAGTACCAGTTAGCACTAGAAGCCTGGTGGCAGTTACAGACACTAGAACCAAAGCAACTAGAGAACACAACGCGACATTTAGTGTATGCAACCATAGGGAGAAAAAACACAACGCGAACCTCAAGAAAATTTAGCCATAGAGAGAACACAGCGCTATTTAGAATATCATTGCTGATATTTTGTGACATTGCTGAAGTATCACAATAAAGACAGTACAGACGAGAACAGTTGTTTCCAGACATTTTGTTGTTCAAGCATCAGAGTCACGTGAGAAGCATGTAGCAAGCGAGACATCATCATCATCATAACCACTATCAACACGACCATCTTTCTCCTCCTCTATAATCTTCCAAACGACTCTTCCTGTAGCAAACCTAAAGACGAACCTGGGTGTGACATCAACATACACAACAAAGAAGAGAGCTGTGCTACAAGAAGATCCTCACATTATGAGTTAATAAAGTAACATAAAATTTACTGATCAGCACTTATAGAAAGAGATATAAAGATGGAAGAAGCACACTAGACAACATGAAAATCGAAAGCTATAGTTACCGTGCCGGGAATCGAACCTGTCACCTCCAGACGGCGTGTGCGCCTCGCTATGGAAACAAGTGTACTAAGAACAGGTCAACCCGGCACCCCCAAAAAAAAGGTGTCTTATTGGCCATGTCTATTGTACAGCTTGAAATCCACGTCTTTGGAATACGGATGAGTGAGTGAGTGAGTGATGCCTTTTCTTTCCACTAACAAAAAACACTTTCGTGTCCATGGTTCTGTGACAACATAAGACTTCAAAGTGGCCTGAACAAATATGATAGGATCTCACTGTGGGTTATGGGGTTGTTTCTGGGGGGTGCGGGGGAAGGGTGGGGGGGGGGGGAAGCAACTGACCCACTGGTCCTCAACAAGCATGCTGTAAAAAACAATCTTCTTCTTCTTCTTATTTCGTTCGCTTGAAATAGATTATCTTTATCTGCAATGTTGTCTCTAGTATGAACTTCACTGTCTTTTTACAAAAGTGACAAAAGACAATCAATCAATGACTTGCTGAAATCAGATATGTTTGATCGAAAGGCAAGGATATTAGAGCCTTAACAGTAAACCATAACCGAATACGCCAACCACTTTTTGAAGGTGGAAGAAGAAGGAATCTTGATATACCAACCAACTGCTGTCTGTACTTACCACTTTTGTGGTGTAAACTGGGGGAGTCTTTGAGCCAGAGGGGTTTGAGGCTGCATGGCTAGTGATGTTGCCACAAACTGTGCAGGTTAGAATTGTGTTTTAATGGGCAACACTGTGTTTTTATAACACCCTTACACAAAAATAGCCGTTTTACTTCAAAATAAGCGGCACCCGTGGCTTAGGCGTTGCGATTTTGACTCGTAATTCCAACATACCGCAATCAAAACCCACTGCTGGCTGCATGGATTTTTATCATGGTATGGGGCATCGCAGGTGGACCCAGCCTGAAATGGGTAGCAGGATGGCTGTCCTGGGGAAGTAAAGACAGCCGGCGTAATGCTGACCACATTACCCACCCAGTGCCGATTGGTCTGTAAAAATATGGGAGGCTCTTCCCATTTACCCTATGCGCCTAGGGTGTGAAAAGGGATCTTTACTTTTTTTTTACTTTACTTACTTAAAAATAAAGAAAATGTTATCTCAGAAGTCTAGAACATACCAGAAATTTTTCCACTAATGGGATGCTGCTCGTACAAAGATATGCAAATGCCATAAGCCTGCTGCTCTCGTAGATTCCAGTCTCTCACGCCAGCCACATAATTTGCGTAGTAATCTTTACAAGATGAAAAAAACAGAACATAATTAGAGACTCCTATTTATGATTACAGTGTGTGATCAGGTCATGTGAGGGGAAGACAGGCATTAGGAAACACTGAGATGACTGGACAGATCAACAGCAGAAGATAGAGGCAGACCAAGAGACAGATCAACAGCAGAAGATAGAGGCAGACCAAGAGACAGATCAACAGCAGAAGATAGAGGCAGGCAGACCAAGAGACAGATCAACAGCAGAAGATAGAGGCAGACCAAGAGACAGATCAACAGCAGAAGATAGAGGCAGACCAAGAGACAGATCAACAGCAGAAGATAGAGACAGACCAAGAGACAGATCAACAGCAGAAGACAGAGACAGACCAAGAGACAGATCAACAGCAGAAGATAGAGACAGACCAAGAGACAGACCAACAGCAGAAGACAGAGACAGACCAAGAGACAGATCAACAGCAGAAGATAGAGGCAGACCAAGAGAGATGATGCTTGACAGCCTAAAGCGACAGCATGGTGAAATATTATCATGGAGCTGAGTGGTTTTGAGGTATGGCATCTGCCTCGAGTGCTGGAGGTCCTGGTTCAAACCCCAGTGAAGGCTGGGATTTTTTCATGTGGGCTTCTTGTAATTTCCCCTAGTCTCTTGGTAGTAAGACCGGATGCCTGTGTGTATTGTTGTGCATGTAAAAATATCTAGGCTGTTGGAAATTGAAAAAGAGTAGCCTAACGGCGCTGCATGGGCCAAATTTAGATTTGAAAATAAGGATCTTCGCCAGTGCAACGGAGTTCGTGCACTGCGCTGAGATTCTTCAGACTCAGGCTTGAGTTATAAGTAGAATGGAGTGCTTATGGGTTACACAAGGAGGAAAAGGGGAGGAGGAAAAGAAGAGGAAGAAGAAGAATGAGGAGGAGGAGGAGGAGAAGAAGAAGAAGAAGAAGAGGGAGGAGAGAAGACAACAAAAAATAAGAGTGGACTCTGTAGCCACACTTTGTACTGTAATAAATCTATATCAGTCCACACATACTGGATGTGTACTATCTTGTTTCAAGTGCTTCTGGTGGACAAACAAGGGATGTCAAGTAAATATTAATCACTAATGGATTAAATTAAAATGTTTTGGAAATGTCTATACTTTAAAATAATTTTCGACAGAAAATAAACATGAATAACTCAAAATTTACACCCGGATCCTTGGTGCGTCTCATTTCTAAATTCTGTGCGTCTCATTTGTAATGTATCTGTATCTCATTTATCATTTATGTGTCTCATTTGTAATTTATATGTGTCTCATTTATTTTTTTTGTTCTGTGTCTCATTTATAATTTCTTTGTGTCTTTTTTAAAATTTCTAGTGTGGGCCTTACTCATATTTTCCTTGACTCTTTCCTTTCTTACTCCTTTGGGTGTTTCAATTATTAACTTTACTTTCAAACCCCTTGCGTTTTATCTTAGTTTTTTTTTTATTTTGTCATAATTTTTCTGTGTTACTATATGGTTTAAGTTTAGACGACGGATCAACATCATGGCACAAGGGTAGTAGCCCATAAGTGCTCCGTTCTACTTCTGCCTCAGTCTGAAGAAACTCAGCACAGTGCACGATCTCCGCAGCACCGGCGAGGATCCTGACATGTTAATATACAATAAGTGATAGTTTTTATGTGTGAATACAATCAATCAAAGTTTTTCTACACTAAGATTATGTCATCATTTTTCTATGTTAATACATAAGTGGTTATAGTTTTTCTGCATGAATAAATTCTGTCACAGTTTTTTTACATTAAGACATGGCACAGTTTTTCTTTGTAGATATTCGGTCATAGTTTTATGTGTGAATAAATTCTGTCATTGTTTTCAGGTGAAAATGATTTTTTCATAGTTTTTTCTTCATTACTATATTTCGTCACAGCCGGTCTTCGAACTAATACACTCTGCAATCATCTTCCAATGTGAAAACATTCTGTCATGGTTTTTTCAACAGGCAGACATTCTGTTACAGTTTTTCTAATAATTCACAATATCATTGGGTTTTTTTTTTACATTAATGGCTCAGGAGCTCTCTGCTAAGCCTGTCAAGAGCCACACACAATGCACGAACTCTGCCACTCAAGTGACGACCATATCCCTAATAATTGCCTGTGCGAACTAAGCTGAATTTATTTGTATTCTGTGCTGTCTCACAGTGAAGACTGGCTACAGTACCCACTTCTGTCTTTTTGAATATTATGTGCTGAGGCCCCAGTCTCTTCCACAACTAAATGACGCAACCTCAATGACCTTCACAGTGAAGAACTCCCCATGTGGTTTCTAGGGCCTCACTGTGGGGAAAACAAGAAAAGACCCAATGCCTTTCCAAAAGCATGTTGTAAGAGTCAACTAATTGGGAGTTTCCTTGTCGTCGGAGTGCATCTGCCTGGGAGAAGCAAGTGACCAATCTGCACACAAATTAGTAAGATCTGTAAAACAGATGTGCATGCAACATTCAGGTTCTGGAAGATGACTAGAGTCCAGAAGTGGACGAACAACCAGAACATCTTTTTAACTTAACTCACCAGATCCCTTCTCCGTGTATTTTTTTGGTCTGCCTTTATGTCTATGCCCCCTGTGGGTTCCAGTGCAAAGACATTCTAGTTATATTGTTCTCAGGTTTTCTTATTGTGTTCTGCACAGGTACCAGTTAACACATGCTATAGGGTCACCATTCACAGCAGTAGTGACCCCACTCTGTTTTCCCTCAACTAAAATGAGGCTCGGAAACCCCCATGGGAAGCTTAAAATTCTGCTGGCTAGTACTTACTATTCTCAGAATGACCTTCAGCAAATGCTAGCCCGGCATCAGGGCCTGTGTAACTGGCCACGATCTCATCATCAAGAGGTGACAACTGGACATAAGGAACTGCATCAGGGTTGTCTCCATAGAAAATCTCTGGGCCAAACTTGATTTTTTTCACTTTTCTGTAAAATAATATGGTTGGGACATATTGAAAGAATGTCAGATGACAGAGAAGTAAAAACTGTGTACACAAGGGAGATGAATGGTCGTAGGCCACGAGGCAGACCAAGAAGAAGATAGAGAGATAATGTCCAGACAGACATGCAAAGACTTGGTGTCACCAACTGGAATAAGAAGACCAACCAGAGAAATGAATGAAGGCGGGGGATATCTGCAGCAATGAACCTCAAGGGCTTAGAATGCTGAAGAAGAAAGAAACAATTATTTGACTTCATTCATGTTGCTGTTCTTCTTCTTCTTTGCATTCACAGCTGTAAACTCTGCAGAAAGTTCTTGTTATTTGTCCATTTCTGGACTTCTGTCAGATTTCAGGACTTGATACTATGTTGTCATGGTCTCTTCTTCTTCTTCTTCTCTGCGTTCACCAGCTGTAAACTCTGGTGGAAAGTTCTGGTTGTTCATCCACTTCTGGACTGCAGTCCTGTTCCAGAACCTGGGTGTTGCGTGTGCATCTGACACATTTGTGTGCAGACTGTTGGTTCCTTGCCTCTTCGGCAGATGCACACCGACTTCAAAGGAAGCTCCCAATGAGTTGGCTCTTACGACATGCTTTTGGGTAGGCTGTGGGTCTATTTTTGTATTCCGTATAGCAGGGCCCCGGAACCCATACTGGGGTCTTAGTATCAAATTTGCAAAACATACTCCGGAGGGCGGAGTCAGGTTTTCTTTGTATGGGATTTTTCACATCAATCCAGCGGTCGCAGTTGGTAAGAGTCACATGGATGTTTTTCCCAGGCTATGTAGGTATCTTGTGGAATGAGCAGCGCAGATAGATTGGCTGCGCTGGTCCCTAATGCAGCTGTACTGCAACTGCACAAGGCAGAGGTGATCTCTCGCCTGTCGGATGAGGTAGCAAGCAAAATCAAAGATAATGAAAACCCGTACCTTGAAGGAATGATGCAGCGGGAAGTGTCTGCGGGCTCTAGGCACCACTCGAGACTCAGGGGAAGGCAAGACGTGTAGTCTTCTTCTTCTTCTTTACCTTCACCGGCTGTAAAGTTCTGGTTGTTCATCCCCCTCTGGACTCTAGACTTGTTCCAGAACCTGAGTGTTCACATCTGTTTTACAGACCTGATTTACTGTAAGCAGACTGTTGGTTCCTTGCCTCTCAGACAGATGCACTGCGACTTAGAAGGAAACCCCCCAGTTAGTCGACTCTTATGACATGCTTGTTGAAGAGGCAGTGGGTCTGTCGATTTCCCCATAATTGGACCCCCAGAACCCACCCGGGGGAAAGACATGCAGTAAACCAAACGACAATGGGTACCACAGTATGGAGACTCTTCAATGGCTATTAAGGAGGGAAACGTGTTCTTTATTAATATCTTACCCCAAACAGGGAACATATTGGACTGTCATATGACGTCATCTGGGGTAGGATATTAATAAAGCACCGGAAAACAAACGCAGCCTGGCTTGCCTGTTAAATCTTGACACAGATAAACCCAGGGACTTGCACATCCATTTGACAGATCTGGCTTATTTGCGTTTACCACTTCTCAGGTGGTAAGATAAACAACAACTAAGGCAATTAATCATCGTCTTTATCAATTGTCTTTGTGCCTAGTGGCACATGAGGCTTCAAAGAGGACTTTCCATGCTTTCCTGTCCTGTGCAATCTTCAGTGCAGTTTTTTATGTCAGAAATGTCGCACTCAGGTCACTTTCCATCGTTCATCTGCATGTTGTTTATGGGTGCCACTTTTTTCTCTTTCTCTCTATTATCCATGCGAGAGCTGTTTTGGCAGGTATATCAGGATTCATTCTCATTATGTGGCCAAAGACATTTCCATCTTTTCTTGGTTATCATACTAAGGCAATTAATAATAAACTACAAATATTCATTATCTGGTGCCTGTGCAGAATAGAGGGAATTAAATGGCATGACAGAACCACTAATGTATAGCTTTTGGAGAAAACTAAACAAGTTCTAGTGGACCAAGAGATGAAGAAAAGTTGCTGACGTCGGATAGGACACACAGTGTGAAAACCTGAAAACAATATAACTAGAATGTTTTAGCACTGGAACCCACAGAAATAAGGAATACCAAAAAACACATCGAGAAGGCCGCTGGAGAGTGAAGTTGAATAGATAGGGATGACATAGGGTGAACTGCATGCGATAGCAAAGCAGAGCGATTTGGCGTGACCTGGTTTAGGACCTATGCTCCATTGGGGGTCAGAAAGACAGAAGAAGGAGACTTCTCAAGCAGATGCACTCCAGCCATCCTGTCTATGTTCGTCAGACCCCCGGTAGGGAATTTATTCCTAAGGATGATGGTGAAGCGGTGTAAGCAGATCTAAATCAGCATAAGCCTTGGTACTGTTGAAAAAGTATCACAGAATAAGGGGAAAAGATCCCCCCCCCCCCCCCCCCAAAAAAAAAAAATAACACCCAGCAGAATGTAATATTAAATAAATTACTCACATTTCTCTTTCCTGTTGGATATCCATGCTCCCTTATATCTGGTCCATGTAAACGCACAAAAGTGACCTAACAGTCACTTCACAAACAGGTCAGCCACATAAACAGTCCATGTTTTAGGATTGCTTGCTGTTCTTATCTATTAACACAATTAAGAAAAAACCCATTAAAACTGAAGAGCTTTTTTAACGCCAGTAGCACATATGACAGAATATGATGTTAGACCCATATGACATGAACAGGCAGACAGATTGGCTGGATCTGCACCACTGATACATGACAAGGGAGATTCTGGTCTGGGCCCTTTGGAAACAAATAGTGGAGTCAGACGCAAAACAAGATTATTATGGTCTGGAGAGATAAGACACCTGGATATAACCAGGGGGTCTGGCCAGCTCGCTACACTCAGGGGGAAAGGCAAGAAAGGCACATGATATAAGTGATTCCTTGGGTATGAAAACATGAGGCGGAAAAGTCGGTGAGAGATATAATTTCTTTCATGTAGATCGTGATGACAGTGACTTTCAGCAAAGGACCTGCTACATAATGATGACATGTGCATAACTAATTGTAAACCTCAGCAAGACATGTCGACTGTCCTTGTAACTCTTTCAAGATTGGCTCTGCAAAACCTGGTGGAATACTGATGGATGTAAGGCAGGCGTGGTTAGGAGAAATACTGACATCTTGAAAGATATGAACATCAAGGAAGATTGACTTATCTTCTTCTTCTTTGCGTTCACCAGCTGTACATTCTGGCGTAAAGTTCTGGTTGTTCGTCCACTTCTGGACTGCAGTCCTGTTCCAGAACCTGAGTGTTGCATGTGCATCAGTTTTACAGATCTGATTCTCTTGAATGCAGACTGCTGGTTCCTTGCCTCTCAGGCAGATGCACTCCGACTTCAAAGGAAGCTCCCCAGTTAGTCGACTCTTACGACATGCTTTTGGGGAGGCAGTGGGTCTATTCTTGTTTTCCCCACAATGGGGCCCCGGAACCCACACAGGGGAGATTGACTTATAAATAGCAGTCTGTCTCGGAAGCTGAAATATTTTGGTCATATCAAGAGCCACGACGGATTGGAAAAAAGATTATAGCAGAAGACATGGTACCAGAAAATAGGGCCATGGGCCGACCGACACGAAGATTGGCACAGGATGTAAGTGAGTACATGAGACGGAAGAGCTGGCGGGAGGCTGAGTTTCTTTTAGGCATGATGAGAGCGACGTTCTACAAAGGACCTGCTACATGATGATGATGATGATAAGTTAAGGCCCTGTGGACAAATGTGCACAATTTGGAGGAGAAAATGGTTCACCACAGTCTCATGAGAGTGATGCAGCAGGGAGTGATTAGGAGACCTTTTCTATACTCGATGCACAGAGGGAAGAGAAGATGCATGTATAAGCAGAATGCTACTGGCACCATTGGTATTAGAACTTGATGCTGATGCTGAAGATGGGGACACAGCACTTATGGGAATGCCCAAGTGCTGTGATGTCGGTTCTTGAATCAACTCATCTCAACTCAGGACGGTATTGTGTGTTCTGGGGTTTGAACAGAATTAATTTTGAGGTGAATTTGTTTACTGCAACACGACAAAGCTAAAACCTTCCTGAAGAAAAAGTATTCCCTGTATCATTATCATTTTGCCTTGCTGACTGGTGTAGGGGATCGTGCCTCTCCACAATCCGCTATTTGCAAATGCATGTATCAGTTTGTGTGTTAACATTCCTCAATGCCATGACAAAATACTGTGAAGAATCTTCTCACACTGTTTTCCTCTGTCTCTCTTTCCACAGATCTTTCCAGTGGTCAAAACATGTTCTATTTTCTCTTTTCTCATAACGACCAAAAATGACGACTTTCTCTTTCTGATGTTTGAGATAAGTGGTTTTTGAGCATTTGCCTCTTTCAAAACACCTGGGAAGCTCTTCTTAGCTGTCCAAGGAATTCTAAGGATTCTTCTGTAAAATCACATCTCTGTGGTCTCAAGATATTGTTAGGCTTGTTTGTTAACTGTCCAGGCTTCACAGCCGTATGTTAAAACCAGCTCAAAGTAGCTGTATAGTGATATATAATATATCAAAATAAAGAGAAAAGAATATAGAATGCATCTAAGCTATTTAAGGATGTCTGCATTAGGGAGTCCAGCCTTGAGTGGGCACCGGTTTCAGTTCCCTTAAGTAAGGGAGGCTGCATAATGCTGACCAAGTCACCCATCTTGTGCCGATTGGTCTATAAAAATATAGGTCTAACCCTATATGCCCTATACGCCTAAAGGTGTGGAAAAGGGACCTTTACTTTTTTTTACCCTTTTTTTGTTTGCATTAGAGGGTAGAAGGGAAACAATGTGAAAGTTTAACTTCCAGGCAGCTTACAATGTAGGGATAAGAATTAATACATGTGTTGCGTTGTGAAGAAAATACTATTTTTGTTGCCAACTCTGTGCTATAAATGTCAAACATGGATCCTTACTACAACATAGCTAAATGGGTTCTCCTTGCAATAACGGTCTCTACTTGGACGGCGACGGCCGCTTAGTCGGAGTTCAGTCCCCTGGCTGCAGTGCGATTACAAAGTGGACAAGGCACGAATCACAAAACACAGTGAGTTCAAAATGGCGTCTAGACCACGCGCTGCGACTCACATTAGCCTAACCCTAACCCTACCCTACCCTAGACCTAATTATGTCATTTGTGTCGTTTCTTCTTTTCCACTCCGTAATTGCACAGCAGCCAGGGGACTGAACTCCGACTAAGCGGCCGAGCCATCAAACTAGCGACCGTTATTGCAAGGAGAGCCGCTAAATGGTCACATGTTGTCAAACTGCATACAAAAGGCAAAATAGTAGGTGACGAATAACCAAAGTTACTGTTCACTATTGGGAGTCGCTGTGGAGTTGGCGGCTAGATGCCCACCAGCGGACTGGAAAGTCATGAGTTTGCGTCCTGACAGAGCCGGAGATTTAAAAAAAAAAAATGACCTTGACTCCCAGGTCGACCCAGCAATGAGTGGGTACCAGGTGCAGTCCTGGGAAGTAAAGGCGGTTGGCATGACGCTGACATCACCCACCAAGTGCTGACTGGTCTATAAAAATACAGGTCTAGCCCTATATTCCCAATACGCCTAAAGTGGAAAGGGGACCTTTACTTTACTGTTGTCTATTGTGATAGGAGTAACATGCACAGATTTTGATAAAACCATTGACTTGCCACAGGAAAAGGAAAAGGAGGGGGGGTTACCTAAAGCCAGTTACAGCCATGACAACATATTTTTTAAGGTTTTTTAACCGATCTGTACCTAAAATAGGTTTACTTAACGAGTTAATCATGCATGAAATAAATATAAAGATGGCAATGTCGACTTCTATCTCAGTATTTTATTAAATAATTAAATATAATATGATTAATATGCTAACACTAACAAACAACTTCTAGTTTAGTTCTGACTTACAACTTCAGTTCCAACAACTGTCGATCTAAAGTTAAGCCACCAGAGAAAAGATAATAATAATAACACTTGAGCAAACCAATAACTGAATCACATAACTAAGTTACTATTTATTATATTACACTGGCGGCGCAAATATACACAATCGATAAACAAATCCATTTACTTTCGACCGGGGAAAACACAGAAAAGTCGCAGTCGTCAAACACTACACAACAAACAAGCAAGCAGACGGCGAACACAGCGACCACTACACACTTCTCAAGTCTACCCCGTGTTGCAAACGATCATCCCGTTTCAACTTCACATACAAAACACGCGTTGTACACGGTGTACCATCCTTCACATAACTTACTGATGTGAATTCTAGAGAGACAAACAAACCTGGTGGCTGGCCGTGACTCACCCATGAGAAAGAATAGCAGGCATTATGCTAATAATAAACCCTCTCACCGACCGCCTCTAACTCTCGGCTGCCCATCTTCCGGAAACACATCGATACTTGGTCTGGATGTCGATTTGTTATCGTTTTCATTATCAAATCGGCCCGTTGGCTCGCAGATAGACGACTTCGTCGAGGTCAGGACAGTATTGGGGTCTGTCTCCTTTGATCGCATCAATACTGCAGGAGTCCTTTTCATGGCTCTTCGTGGCGTGTATTGCTAAGCTATTTTATATGGCGCTCATAAACGTAGACACAATTATAACCTAAAGCTTCCCCTTTGGAGCTGCTGGTTATAGGATAACGAGACAGTTACTAGAATAGGGCAGAAAAGAAGAATGTATTATCTTATTCTTGACTTCCTCTTTAACCGCTTCGGGTGTCGATGGAGATATAATATTCCGCTTCTCGCTCTTTTTTGTCGCCTCGACCATAAACACATCTTGCTGTTGTAGAGTTTTCTCTGATGTTATCTTGCCATATTGTTCTAAATCTACTTCTACCTCTTTCGGTGAATACCTTGTATAGACATTCTAAGTGAGCATAGAACTTACTCTGCTATCTTTACATGTAATTCAGAACAGGTTAGTGTGCCGAGTTTTCCTCTTATGGCCTAATTTCCTGATTTTATCTTTTCTGGTCACTCCTGGCCTTCTCATTTCTGAGCTTACTAATGTTCTTTTATGGTTTGTTGTGAGTTGCCATGTCTGACGACCAGATCATGACAGTTTAGAAATAATTGGGCAAAGATGAATAACTATAGGATTTACACGATACGAACATGTGGCCAGACTATCTGTACCATATACGACATAAAAAACACTTTCAACATCTAAAAAGATATCATTATCATCATCAGGTACCTTGCCGACTGGCTTGGGCGATCATGCCTCTCCACAATCCGCGATCTCCTGCAGCATGTATCAGTTAGTGTGCTGACACACCTCCATGCCATGCAACAAGACTGTCGAGAATATTCTCTCGTTGTCTTCCTCTACCCCTCCTTCCACAGATCTTTCCAGTGGTCGCAACTTGTTCTCTTTTCTCTTTTCTCATAACATGGCCTAAAAATGATGATATAAAAGATATAAAGGTATTAAATCAGGATCAACGAGTTCTTGACAGCGTTAGCAATAAATTCGTCGGTATTGATGATTATAATGAAAACATACACGCCGATCCTGAAGAAGTACATCCCCAACTGAACGAAATACTTTTCGCAGACGACCAAAGCATAATTCATGAAAACGAAAAAGAACTTCAAATCCACGTAAATGCGCTACACACAGTCTGCAACGAATATAACATTAGGATCAGCATCACCAAAACAGAAATTCTGAAAATAAGTAGAACACCTAATATACTAACTATTCAAGTTAACAACGAACAACTCAAACAAGTGCAGCAATTTAAATACTTGGGGAGCATCTTCACAGATGATGGAAGAATTGATAGGGAACTTGAGGCAAGATGTCAAAAGGCGAACGCAGTAACTTACATTCTCCCCACTGCTAAAACACCCAAGCATCACTATGGCACTAAAAACGACAACTGATAAATTGCATATTTATACCAACCCTCTGCTACCAATGCCAAACCTGGTCCCTAACAAGAGCACAGGAGAAAAAGATCACGACGTGCGAAATGAGATGCTTACGTTAGGCTGCCAATGTCACAAGGAGAGACACAGTTCGGAACGAGAACATTAGATCAATTGTAGGAACCACACCATGCCTGCAATACATAAAGAAGCAACAAATCGAGTGGTTTGGCCACTTGATGCGAATGCAAACCGACCAACTGCCTCTACGAGCATACAACGAACAACACTACTGCCCTAGAGCAAGAGGCAGACCGAGAGTACGATGGATAGACAATATATCAGAGATCCTGAGGCAACACGGACTAACAACAACACATGCAACACACCTGGCCCAGGATAGAAAACTGCGACTCCCCACTACGCTGTGAGGCAATTGTGGACAAGACAAGACAAGACAAGATTGATGAGGACTCAAGGAAGTAGAGGAGACAATATAGATTATAGAACACATAACACCGAAGATGGGAAATTGGATAAAGAAACTGACATTAGATGCAGTAAAGCAAACCAAGTATTGGGACAGCTAGCCCCCCCCCCCCCTCCCTTACAGCATAAGACAATCCCAATCAGCACAAAGAGACATCTTATTCAAAGCATATTTATTTCAACTCTGTGCTACCAGTGCCAGACATGGTCACTCACAACAAACCATAAAAGAAAATTAGTAACAAGGAAATGAGATGTCTGAGAAGGGCTGTAGGAGTGACCATAAGAGATAAGATCAGGAATGAGATCATAAGAGAACAGTCGGCACAGAACCAATTCTGGATTACATACAAAGACAGCAAGTGAAATGGTTTGCCCACTTAGAGAGAATGCCTTGTGACACCATACCATACAAAGCATACATGGAAAGAGAAGAAGGACGTAGAGCACGGGGTAGACCAAGAACAAGATGGAAGGATAACATCAGAGAAACTCTACAACAGCACGATGTGCCTA
Source organism: Candidula unifasciata (assembly GCA_905116865.2). Taxonomy (NCBI): domain Eukaryota; kingdom Metazoa; phylum Mollusca; class Gastropoda; order Stylommatophora; family Geomitridae; genus Candidula; species Candidula unifasciata. Next base: position 1,006,059 of record CAJHNH020000417.1, on the reverse strand, counting down.
TGGTGGAGGCAGCCAGAAGAGCTAGAAACAGAACCTTATATCTCCCTCGACACCCACAGCGGTAAAAGAGGAAGTGAAGAAAAAGAAGAAGAACACATAACATAAACCTTGAGCTATTAGGGTCGTGGAAGCACTAGCACATAAAACCCGCCATCTTTCTCTGTCTTCCGAATGAATTAGTGTATGATAATGTAGTCCAGTCCATTTCTTTATGTTGTCATTCCAGGTTTTTCTTTGCCCTCCTCTTCCTGAACCCCCCCCCCCCCAGTGTTCCTTGAAGTACAGAATACGGTATAGAGGTATAGAACACAGTAGACACCATCACAATAGATAGAGATCACACAGGGACTGGAGCCTGGTGTCATGAAAAGTCGAGTCTCTCCGCGTGGACGTAGATAAACTTGTCCATCTACTACTTTTATGGGTGCCTATCAATACTTACCAATCAACCTCCCCCCTTTCATATACTCAGTAGCTCCGGTGACGATCCCCGGGGATCTTCATAAAACTAAACACGTGAACCGAACGATGCAGCGGGGATACGAATCCACGACCTTCAGAGCGCTAAGCAAGCGGTTTGACCACCTGGTAGCTGAGATCCTTTTTTGCATTTATTGCATACAATGTTCTTTATTTTATCAAATGCAGTTTTGGCATGTCCTATTCTGTTCTTTATCTCTGCGATACATCTTCCGTCGGTTGGTATCCATGTGCCAGGATACTTAATTTCTGGACTTGTCCTAAAATAACGTCTTTGACTTTTATTATATATTGAAGCCCTATTCTTCTCTTTCACATTACCATTACTTATGTCTTCCCCTTAAAAAAGCTGAAACCCATTTTATCACTTTCTATTACCACCTAAAATATCCCAAAGCCTAAATTTCTTCCAATGTGATGTAATCTGGCCCAGTTGCCTTTCCCTTTTTTGTGTGCATATAATGTAACGAATCCTCAACTTCTAACGCCAATATTAAATAAACATTCACATCTTTCTACCTCTTCTATCTTTCTACTATCCTTCTATAAGTGCCTATCAATACATTGTATCTTTATTAATTATATATAATGCAGTAGTATAGGCGGGCCTTTACCGTTGTCCTGCAAAATCTACCTATGGTCTAAATCCTTACACAGATCCACTGAGTACACAACGGTTATCTACACAATGCTAACTGTCTCTAAACAGCAGGGTTATTTCCATAATGAATTCATGAAACAGATGATTCGTAAACCTAAACGATCTACCGTCAGTGGAAAGAAAATTAATTAGTTGTGCGTGCAAGGGTTAGTGACTAGCACTTATAACTACCCAGGGGCGACAACACAAGGGTTACTGACTAGCACTTATAACTACCCATGGGCGACAGCACAAGGGTTAGTGACTAGCACTTATAACTACCCAGGGGCGACAACACAAGGGTTAGTGACTAGCACTTATAACTACCCAGGGGCGACAACACAAGGGTTACTGACTAGCACTTATAACTACCCAGGGGCGACAACACAAGGGTTACTGACTAGCACTTATAACTACCCAGGGGCGACAACACAAGGGTTACTGACTAGCACTTATAACTACCCAGGGGCGACAACACAAGGGTTACTGACTAGCACTTATAACTACCCAGGGGCGACAACACAAGGGTTTTGTTATACTCCTTACGTCCTTCTTATTTTTTGTTATTTGAAGCCCCACTCTGGCTTTTGCCAGGGGCCGCAATATAGGCAGGTCATAATTATGGCCAAATGTCTGAACGCGGTTTCTGGGACCTCTCCACGGTGATCCTCATCCGCATGGTGGCACTTTGTGTCATCGGGTGTTTATCGCTTGTGTGATGTCCTGGTGGGGTAAAAAGCCAATCCAATCCAACACAAGGGTTACTGACTAGCACTTATAACTACCCAGGGGCGACAACACAAAGAAACCCAATCTCGTCATCCCCATGTGGGATACAATTTTTAGTTATTATGAATCCCCACCCTGGCCTTTGCCGGGCCCAGTAAATATAGCCGGGCCTTTAATTTGTCCTAACGGCTGTATGGGGCTTCCAGGACCTCTCCACGGGTGATTATCATCCGCATGGTGGCACCTTGTGTCACCAGGTGTTTATCGCTTGTGTGATGTCCTGGTGGGGTCACTTAACCTACCTATAAATAAACCATTGGACGATTGCAGGAGATCACGCCCAATAGAAGAGGCTACCGCCGATTCTAAAGCCACAAAGAGAGTCCATCAAACAAGCCGCCATCTTCACGGACAGCCCAAACAACGACCGCCAGCCCTGACAGACAGCCACGATGTGACCCCGCCCATCCCCGTTGCAGGCCGCCCCGGCAAATGGCAGCCCTTTTTAGGGCTGCCCCCCACCCATTCCCAAAAAGCCGGACTACACCAGCCAAGCCTGATCAAGCAGACACGACGCAGCAGCAAACACCCGAACTCAGGCAAAAATGATCGCCGCAAGGAAACGAACAAAAATCAGACAGCAAAGAAACCGTCCTCTATAAAGCAGGCCTCCAGTTTCCAGTTGCAGGAGATTTTGAGAAAGGGTACAGTCTTCTCCGCTCGCCGCGGATCGGAAGGTCGTGGGTTCGCTCCCTAGCGGATCCGGACGTTTTCCAAATATGACCTTAGCTCCCAGGTCGACCCAGCCTTGAGTGGGTATCGCTGCAGTCCCGGGAAGTAAAGGCGGTCGGCGTGATGCTAACCATATCACCTATATTGTGCCTATTGGTCATTAAAAATATAGGTCTAGCCCCATTATACCCTATACTCCTAAAGGCGTGGAAAAGGGTCCTTCACTTTTTTTAGTCTCTTCACAAATTTGTTTAGGGTCCCTGTGGTTTAAATCCTGTTTGAGCGCGTAATAATAACTATTTGAAGAATAGTAAACCAAAACAGACTTGTGTTACCAGTCGCCACATGCTGAGGGATATACTAAAGATGGGATCCGAGCGTTTATGGACTTGTCCGACTACTACTAATTAGCTAACTTAACTAACAATAATGCCAATAAAATAATAACAATAATAATGGCCCGGGGGACTATGGAGATGTGCCGCTGGCTTTGGGACCAGCATCTGCTGTGACTGTAAAGTCCAATGCGGAAATGGCAGTCTTTGCCACACAGGATACACACAAAAGCAGATACTCCCTCGTTGTGAGGTTGTTTTACTCTCCGGTGCCTCCTCTCCACAGCTCGTTGTGTTCGGTTTCTTTCAAAATGTGACAGTCCATCTTTCACTTTCTGTCTCCATAGTAGTCGATCTACAGCTGATTTTTCCCATGTCTCTGTGCCTATGTTGGTATCTATTAGGTCACGTTTGCATACATCTTTATAGCGCAGCTTTGGCCTTCCTGTAGGTCTATTCCCAGTTACCAATTCACCATATAGGAGATCTTTTGGAATACGACCATCCTCCATGCGGGAGACATGTCCCAGCCAGCGCAGACGTCTTTGCTTCAGTATAAAATACATTGATGGCATTTTTGCTCTTGTGAGCACACATTCGTTGGAGACAAGGTCTTGCCATAATATACCAAGAATGCGTCTCAGACAGCGCATATGGAAGGTATTCAGTCTCTTTTCCTGTGGAGCATAGAGAGTCCAGGATTCGCAGCCGTACAGTAATTCATTTTTGTATTATCAGTTAGCTTTTTGTTTGACCAGACTCTCTTTGTGAGATTTGCAAACATAGTAGAGGCCTTTCCTATACGTTTGTTTAGTTCTGCATCCAGAGAATGATTGCTTAAGATGCGTGAGCCTAGGTACTCAAACTCATTTACAGCCAGCAGCTGATGGTCATACACACTAATGTTTGGTGGATTTCCAACATTCAATCCCATCACTTGTGTTTTGTTCAGACTGATGGTAAGCCCAAATTCTTTGCAAGCATTTGCAAAGCGATTCATCAGGATCTGCAGATCATCCTCTGAATGTGCCACAATGGCTGCATCATCCGCAAACAGAAAATCCCTGAGGCATCTCGTGTGCACCTTCGTCCTTGCACGTAGCCTAGACAGATTAAAAAGATTGCCATTTGACCTCGAACGGAGGTATATCCCCTCAGTTGCTGTCCCAAATGCACGCCTCAATAATGCGGTAAAAAAGATGCCAAACAGCGTGGGAGCCAGAACACATCCTTGCTTTACTCCATTTCGAATCTGGAAGGGTCGAGATGATGAATCCTCATATATTATGGTCCCCCTCATATTCTCATGAAAGGATTTGATTAGACTCAGTAGTATAGGTGGGCATCCATATTTTTCAAGGATCCCGAATAGACCATCTCTGCTGACATAGTCAAAGACCTTAGTGAGATCTATGAAAGCAATGAGCAGTGGCCTCTGTTGCTCTCTGCACTTTTCTTGTAGCTGCCTGATGGAGAAGATCATATCAACTGTTGATCTCTTGGCCCTAAACCCACACTGTGATTCCGGGTATACTCTGTCCGCTAGAATTTGCAACCTCTTTAGGATACACGAGCAAAGACTTTTCCCACATAATTCAATAGAGAGATACCGCGATAGTTGTTGCAGTCGCTTCTATCTGCCTTATTTTTATAGAGAGTTATAATGTTGGCATCTCTCATATCCTGTGGCACCGATTTTTCTTGCCAACACTGACAGAGGATCTTGTGTAGCTCAGGAAGAATAGCATCCTTGGAGCATTTTAGGATCTCAGGTGGGATACCATCCTCTCCTGGGGCCTTCCCTGAAGGAAGCCCATCTACTGCCTCACCGATTTCTGTGACGGAGGTTCCCGTGTCATGGTTGGCAGACACTCCATTGCATTTAAGGCCTCTTCACATACAAAGGTGCTTGTAGCATATAGCTCTGAGTAGTGCTCCACCCAACGGTCCAGTTGCCTTGTCCGATCCTTTATGATTTCGCCCGTTCGGGTTATCCCCTAAGCCCTGTGCACCCAACAAGGCAAACGAATCGTGGCGGGACAACACCTTACTGACTGGGGGCTGCCCAGCTGAGGCGGGCGGTAGCTGTCCAATGAGACTACGATGGTCTTTCCCACCGTAGGAAACAACCCCTGGCGCCTAGCTCTACGCCAATTGAGCAAAGGCTTATAACCGGTGACTGCTGTTTCCCGTGTTGTGTCGAAACTGTTAAGCATCGCTGGAGTGACCTCTCCAGGGCACAGGCCAGGGCGTTTTGATTTGGAGTACAGACTGTTGCCCAGGCAGCAAGTACCCCCCTCTACGTCGCCGGTGATACCAAGGGAAAGGCAAAAACCAGTACAACTTGGCACCGAGGTCGTTGCAGGAATTGCTGGAATAGCACTGCATACAATGCTAAACCGCCTTAGGGATTCCAGCTCCGGATTTTTCCTCAGGGTTTACTCCCGAAGCGCTTTCCCAAACATGGGTATGGCCACAAGGCAGTGGAGGTGTGTAGTCAGAGTTTACCTTCTCCTAGATGAGCTGCACTCCCGTGCTGGCGAGCCTCATCTGCCCGTGGTTTGAAATCAGTTTTCCTTCTCCTAGATGAGCTGCACTCCCGTACTGACGAGCCTCATCTAAACGAAGCGTCTGGTTAAAGCGCCAGAGACCCGCTTTCGCCCCTTCTCCTGTTAGTTTAAACATCTCCGCTACGAGAAGGCCAGGAGTTGGACTTTTGCTGTCAGAGGCTTTGAGAGACGCATGCCTTGAGGGTATTTCATGGAGACTGAGAGCTTATCCTCAGCCCCGCCCTCGGCGTAACAATAATAGTAATGCGATAAACGGCAAAAAATATAATCTTCTTCTTCTCTTCTTCTGTCAGAAAACTTATATCAGGAGGCCGGTAGCCTTTATGAAAGCTATCGTGCAATCCATATCCTCTTGTGTACCATACAGTTTTGTCTTTATTGTGGTTGGAACAGGCCAGATTGCGTCTCTGTTGTCAGCATACAGTTGACAGTGTTGAAGCACATGCTCAGCATTTTCGGGTGCCACGCTGCAGGGACACGTCTCCGTATTTCCTACACCGAAAAATTTGAACATATGTTGACGAAATCTGTTGTGCCCTGTCCTTAGTCTGAATATATAGACTGTCCCTCTCTAGAGAGGCGATGAAGTGAGTCTTGGGGAGAAAATCTGGTGTGGGTATCCAGCCACCTTTCTTGGATACTAGATTGTATTAGTGTTTTCATCTCTTGGTGGGTTAAGTCGCTATTTGGTTGTACCATGTCACTATGTCATGCCACTTCTGGCTAATCTGTCCGCTATTTCATTGCCTTCCAAGCCACAGTGACCTGGAATCCACTGCAGTACAGATTGTTCTACTGAAGAGCCTAAGTAAATCAGCTGTTGCGTCAAGTCTACAAACTGACGTGTCTTTTGGGTTAACAATTGCTGTAGAACTGACATAGCATCAGTCAGAAAGACCACTCTGCTATATTTGCTGTGCTGTTGTCCCATTCGAGGAAAGAACATGCCGCTAGAAGTGCTTCGCCTCTGCTCTGAAATGGAGGAATATGAACCTGTTGGTACAAGCCTTGTTGATTTTTAAACCATTTGGGCATTCTATGTATATTCCTCCTCCGTCTCTTACTGCTCTCTTGGCTGAACCATCTGTATACACTCGAATCCAACTCTGGTGTGGGTAAAGTCTATTGATCTCTCCTTCTGTAGTTGATTTCATATCAGTGCTGCTCATTGATGATTTGGAGGAGACCCCCTGTTACAGTGGTTCTGACTGTTGGTAGGCTATATCCCTAAGCCAAGCGGGGCAGTCTTTGTAAGGTTTAAGTGGAACATGTGGTATTATGGAGGGAGTTTTAAGGACAGCGAGCTTGGCATTTGCGTTCTTAATGAAGCAAGTTCTCTTTTAGTCTAGCCCTTCTGGGGTTTCTGCAGTCGGCGCTGTACATGGGTTGTTCTTGAAAGTGGTGGTATTTGGAGAGCTGGGTGAGGATCTTTGTGTCTCTCCTATCTTCCAGATTATGGAGACCAGTAATTGTTTTGGTTATGTTTTCCATATCTGATATGAGCGTTGGAGCGCATTGCCCCTGTCATAATACGGAGAGCATGTTTTGGATCTTTGAGACTTTTTGAAAATTTGATTTAGCTGCTTGTGCCCAAGCAGCTATTCCATATTCTAGTGTTGGCCTCACATAGCCTGGTATAGGTCCTCTTAAGGACATTGAGGTTTGCCCCCCAGTCTGTTTTCAGCTAACTTCTCATCAGTTGTGTTCTCTTGAGTCCCTTGCTCTGTGTCCTTTTCTATCTGTTTTCTCCCCCCATTTTGCGTCTTGAGTCAAAGGTTACTCCTAAATATGACGGTGAGTCATCATGTATCAGTGCCTGGCTGCCATATCTATGTGAAACTTTCTGGGGTTTGGTAGAGAGACTGAAAATGGTGTGTGTGGTTTTGTCCCCATTCACAGGCATGTACCAGCTATTGGACCACCTGTCTAGAGTTCCGAGGGATTCTTGAAGCCTTGTAACAATATCTCCATCTTCTATGGACCCTATTAGAAGTCCGGTTGGTACGCTGTTTTGTGGTTTACAAAATTTGTGCTTCTCGACCCAGTATATTCCAGTAAAAATCTAATCTGTTGCATTTTACGACATTCCCCCCCCCCCCCCACTAACCTCTTATGGTAACAATCAGTAGAGGTACCATGGCTGTTGGATTGAAGGACTGACCTAGGGCTGCCGAAATTGTTTTAGGAATAGTACCCAATTTTTTTTTGAAAAGTTACCAAAACACACTAAAAGTTACCATTTGATTATTTAAAAAAAAATTAAATATATAACTAGCTTACCTTATATTTGATTAGAAATGAAATTCTTTTTCCGTTACACGATTACTGTACCAATTTGTTTTTTCTCAGTTTGTTACACAGCTGCTCTGGCGGCTTCTAATGGCTACATTTAATGTCCTGGGGACATTATTCGGACCTCAGCGATGTATTTATTGTTACAATTTTTGAAAAATAATGTTTTTTTTTGAAAAAAAAATAATGTACAAAAAAAAAACAAAAAAAAAAAAAAAAAAAAAAGTACCAAAAACATGGGGTGTGGTAACAAAAGTACAATTTTACTCGGCCGTGTCAAATTTTTACGAAAGTACCAATTTCGGCAGCCCTGGACTACCTTCGCATAGAAATGTCCAGTTATTATGCAGTGATCACGATTGTGGTAACATAACAGCCAGGGAATGCCACCATACATACAAACAGACATACAGACACCCCCCCCCCTAAAAAAATCATCGAGGGCCTAACGGTATTTGAAGCGGGGGTGGGAGGGGGATGTTGCTGAAGCCTCTTGTATTTTTTAGGGGACGTGAATGGGCTTCAAAGAGATTAAAGTCTTGTTTATATTAGCAGTAGTAATACACAATATTATTATGTGCTGAAAGGGTAACAAATATAATATCATGGAAAGATATAAAACCTAACGAAACGTATATCAGCGAGCTTTAGAATATAACAAACACAACAAAACGTGAACGTTGCGGCTATGGAGCCTTCTTCGGCACATTCATAGATTAGACAATACTACACAAATATACAATATCACTTATCTTTGTATCTCATATAACAAATATAATAACAATTTTCAAATATTAAATGAACAAGTACTGTAAAAGAGAGAGAGAGAGAGAGAAAGAGAGAGAAAGATAGAGAGAGAGAGAGAGAGAGAGAGAGAGAGACAGAGAGAGAGCGAAAGAGAGAGGGAGAGAGAGAGATAACTTCTATAGTTGGTTAACTGGCTGGGGAAAAGAGAGGCACAGCTCATCGCCAGCTTTTCAGGCAGAATCCCCACTCCCACCTGGTAAAATCATTGGAAAAAAAGGGGGGGGGGGGGGGGCTATCTGAACCTTCGAGCTCGGACGCCTACGATTATAGCTGGTAACACTGATAAGGAATGTGTGAAGCATGTGGTTCACAGAACTAAGCAGCGCTCTGTTCGCAGTCAAAACAACTTGATTGTGCTTCTCCGTGATCGCTTACGTATACCATCACTTTATAGTATATTTTACTGTGTTACACTTGTGAAATTTCAAAATTTCATTCCGATCTCGGGTTCGAGCCGGGGGATGGCAGAAAAGCCGCATACTCACCAGATTAAAGGTGTATGTGGCCCCAAGGCTGAAGGGTTTCAGTGTTCACGAGACTGAGCCAAATAAGCTATAATCAAGTGCTGCTGGTTCTGAAAATCGGTCCAGCACAAATATTGAAGACCACTTCTTTCATCTGTCATGGAACTATAGTAAGAATGAATGAACGACTTGCGCAATGAAGTGGCTTAAGGTGACAGAGAGTTGCGCAATGTTGTCGGCACCACTCTCTCGCCTGTGTCCATCTGGATCCAGCGGCAGGACAAAAAGAGATTACTGACAGTAAGGTGCAGAGGATGATGAGGGTATTCTACGTACCTCCCTAATTCCCTATGCTCTCTGTGAAGTAATCGAGGGGGAGGTCACTCTAAACGTTTCTATCGACCGTTATGTCAGACGTCTGCAACACCAGGGACACAGCTGTGGCTTGTTCATAAACTTAGGATGAAACAGTAGTCAAATAGATGGTGGAAAGCTCAGGAATATATAATCATTTTACTGTTGTAAGTTGCTTTGAATGGATAATTTATTTTTCAACAGTGGTCGGTGTGCTAGAATACTGCAGGGGATTTTTTTTGGACCTGTGATTCATTTAGACATAAAGTGATAAACTGTAAACAGTAAAGTAAAAAGGATATAATTCACATTAAATGAAAGAGAATTCGAACCTGCAAATTTTGAGTCAGCACTATTTATATTTTTACATGCCACCATTTATTCTTTCCCTTTCACAGATTAGAATGCAGTTTAATTTATAACCGCAAGGGGTATCCCATTTAATTAAGTGTGTTACAGTGTAACTTACACTGGTTAAATGGTGTCTTGGATTTTTTTTTTTGGGATAATAGTAATTAATATATCATTCTTGGGGTGTTAACTCTTTGGGTCCCAGGGGGTTAAGTATCAGAGGCCCGAGGGGTGGTAATGCAGTTTTTTAATTTCACAAATGTAGCACATTAAAATATACTATACGAATTTAGCTGCCATGCAACATACACATATTGGCTATCTTCCCAATAAGGGTCCCAAATTATCTACGCAGAAAATATACCCTAACAGGGCCTCAGTCACGTGTCAATTGCGTACCTCCGGGGACTATACCGGTGCCGCCAAATTACAAACTTCCGGCGCCTTCCACCACCGCCGAGAGTACTCCCCACGCCGCTCATGCGGCGTGGATTGGGGCTAAACTAGATGGCTAGGACTCACAAGCAAATAAAACGAAGGCAGCTGCAGGAAATGCGGTAGCTGCTGCTCGTGAGTCCCAGCCATCTAGTTTAGCCCCAGGGGGTTCTCTCGGCGGTGGCAGAGGTTGCCGAAAGTTTGCTATTCGGCTGCGGTGGAAGTCGCCGGAAGCACACATTTCAAGACGACGAAACAGTACAATTGACACATGACTGAGGCCCTGTTAGGGTATATTTTCTGAGTAGATAATTTGGGACTGTTATTCAGAAGATAGCCGACATACATCAAAGTGACCAACAATTGTTGGATATATCAAATAATTGTGTTAGTAGTTAAATAGTAGTAAATGAACAGATGGTATGTTTACATAAATGAGTAACATGGAATAAAGCATTTTTTTGGCTATTCTCCAAATAACTGTCCCAAATTATCGAATCCCAAAATAAACCTCAACAGGGCCTCAGTCACATGTAAATTGCGGACTTCTTTCCAATGACTATACCGCCACCGCCAAGAGTATCTCTTGCGCCGCGCATAGCATCGCGGAGTGGGGCTAAACTAGATGGCTGGAACTCACGAGCAAATAAAATGAAGGAAGCTGCAGGAGATGCGGTAGCTGCTGCTCTTGAGTCCCAGCACGGGAGATACTCTTGGTGGTAGCGGTATAGTTGCCGGAAAGAAGTCAGCAATTTACATGTGACTGATGCCCTGTTGGGGTATATTTTCACATTCGATAATTTGGGACCGTTATTTGGAGGATAGCCAATTTTTCACTTACCGCCATGGCACTCAATTAAAAATCATTGAATTATATTCAACATGAATCACAATGAACATAAACTTGTTAGTGTTTAGGTAAAACATAAACTTAATTTGTGCATTAGACTTTGTTTCAGAGAATCTTCTGAAGCATCATAATAGAGCACCATTATTTGGTAATATAGAGAGGACATTCCATGCTTTCCTGTCTGTGCAATCTTCATTGCAGTTTTCCATGTCTTGATATTCATAATATGCATATTATCATATGAATATAACATGCTTATTGATAAAATACAGCTGCAGTGTGAAAGACGGGTGTTTGGAAGGGGCGATTGTAAGACTGGCCTGCGTGCCCACTTTGTGACCCTTTGAAAATAAAGTTTGTTTGTTCGTTCGTTCTCTCTCTCTCTCTCTCTCTCTCTCTCTCTCTCTCTCTCTCTCTCTCTCTCTCTCTCTCTCTCTCTCTCTCTCTCTCTCTCTCTCTCTCTTTCAGTCGAGACCAGAAACACCCAAGTACATTCTGCAGGCCTGCCCACACTGTACTTACAACTATGAAGAGAAACCTGGCCTCAAGAGCAATGTGTGCAAACCAATCTGCTGGGAAACCATGGAGGACCTACAACTGACCTGCAGGTTCAGAGAGGCAACCCACCTGACTGTCTGATCTGACCATACAAAATTGGACACCAAGAAGAAGAACTGGTCTTGTAAATCCTATTTTATTTGTTGCATTAAAAGCTCAGACACTCGTGTGCTGTTCTCCAGGAGTAAGTGTGAAATCTGTATTGAGGCAGATTTCCCCCCTTACATTGTCCTTAGCTCCCAAGGTTGATGTTGGTGGTTATTCTTTTTCTGGAGAATGTCATCACTTCTGTTTTGTCTATGTTGATTTTCATGTCATATTTGTCACATTTTTATGAAATATGTAAATGTTGTGTTTCTAAATATTAATGTGACTACTTGGAAAGCTGCTGTAGCACAGTGGCTAGACCCCAAAGTCTTGGGGTTTGAATCTCCATTAGGGCAGATTATTGTAATTGACCAATGGCTGCCAGGTCAACCCGCCCTAAAATATGTACCCTAGATTTTCTTGGAAAGTAAAAGCAACTTCTGTGATATTGACTTCATCACCCATTGAAGATAATTGATTTGTACAAGTCTAGATCTAGCTAGGTTTTTGTGTGGGTGGTTTGCAATGGTACTCATTATCAGCACCTTTTTTTAAAGGCATCTTTCCTTCAGCATCACTGTCAAAGTGAGAATGCAGCCAGACCAGACTGCAAATGAGACTTTTGTACAGTAGAACATCTGAGAGGAAGGTGAGAGGAAGACCTAGAAAGAGATGGATCAATGATGTAGATGAAACCTGCAAAAAATTGAACAAATCAATCACTTAAGCCACCTGAGAAGCGCAAGACAAATACATAAAAACCACGACACTGGGTTACAGCCAGGTAACAGTGAGATGACACAAGAAGAATAAGAAGAATTTACTGTCAGAGACACTTTACAGTTTTACAGTGAGTGCCAGCACCTATTTGTTTTTGTTTTAAGACATTTCATGCTGAGTACCGGCACCTATTTTTCGGAAGGGGTGTGTGGGGGGTTTGGGGGGGGGGGGGGGTTGGGTAGGAAGGGGGGATGGGCTTCAAGCACAATTTCATGTACCAATATTGTAAAAAGGGTCCTAGTGACCACTTAGGCTCTGATTATCTTCTACAATGCTTGCCTCTATGTACACAGCACTGAGGTAGTCGCCTAGCAGGGGACACAATGGCGACTCAAGTACTTGATTATCGTTTGGAAATTGATGAGAAAAACTTCTCAGCAGAGAGCTACTTTCCTGGTATAGCATATGATGACTTCGACAGGGCAGGTCAGTAGTATTCTTGTTGTATTTTTTTTAAAAGGTTTTTCCCTCATGTTGAATGTTGAATTAAGAATCAACATCATAGCACTCAGGACACTCCTGTAAGCACTCCGTCCCTATCTCCAGCAGCAGATGAAGAGTTCCAATTCCGATGGCACCAGTAACTGTCTGATTGTACATCTGTCTCGCCTGTTCCTTGAGTGTTGAGCATCAGCCAGATACCCTGGTAACTCCTCGCAGCGCCATTCTCCTTAGATCGTAATGATCTATTTGCGCTTCCGCACTGTTTACTCGCTCCTAGAAGGCCCTCACGAAATCTAGCTTGTCATAACATCAATTCACCACCAAGTGGTGCAGAACCGGCCAGTCTATCTGCCTGCTCATTTCCCAACACACCGGCATAACCTGAAGAGAAAATGTTTTTCCTCATAAGATTGCAGTCTGTAGGATTAACAACTCAAGGATGAGAATCACACAGGTACAAATCCTGGAAACCCCGCTCAACCGTATAGCCATATAGCACATTTATATTGTCAAACTTCATAGGATATTGCAGAACTGACCTCGCTATTTGTTGGCCATTATGGTTTTACTTGGCAATTTTATTTTCATTAGTTTGCCATTGCTTTCTGAGTCATCGGCTCTTGATACCCCTGTCAGAATGAACAAAAGGTGCTGCCAAATCACACACAGCTGGAATTCAACCAAGTACTTCAACATTCAGCATCTGTGGCTTAACTGGTGCTGAGTTCGATCCCGGCTGTTTGCGATGGGAAAGCAGAATGTCTTGCGTTAGTTTCTGTACCATCCTTAACCTGTACTTTTTCTTCACTTCCTCTTTGGGTGTCCAGGGAGGTATAAGGTTCTGCTTTTGGCTCTTCTGGCCATATTAACCGTAGTCACATTGTGCTGTTGTAGAATCAGTCCATTTATATCTCACTGTATTCTCTGTAATGATAATAAATCCATTGCTGGCTTGCTTGTCCTGTCGGACTTCCCTGGAACCCCATTTTCTGGGACAATCTGTGGTGCCCCAGGACGATCTTCACTGCTATCATATCTGCCCTGTGGTGCAAGGTTAGAACATAATGTACCCAGTCCTATAGTACGTTTCACAACTCATACCCCCACAATTTAACTGATGTCTCAAAAACTCCTGTATGGATCAACACAAATTTTTGCATGCGGCCTTAGATTTTGCATGTCCTAACGATTTTATAGTTTACAACTGCACAGGTGCTGCTGTTTTCTTAAAGCGGAGAATTTCTTTATTCTTTATGTGACTAATAATTTGTGTAACCCCTAAGAAAAAGAATATATAGTAATTGATACATTCGTGGAGATTGCTGGGAAATCAGTTTGCACATGCAGCGATGCATCCTGATTATTTTGATAGCCTAGCGCTGTGGCTCAACACCTTCCTAATGACCCTTTAATACAGTTCCCTGATGTTGTGGTGACCCTTTAATACAGTTCCCTCATGTTGTGGCAACCCTTTAATACAGTTCCCTCATGTTGTGGTGACCCTTTAATACAGTTCCCTTATGTTGTGGCGACCCTTTAATACAGTTCCCTCAAGTTGTGGCGTCCCTTTAATACAGTTCCCTCATGTTGTGGCAACCCTTTAATACAGTTCCCTCATGTTGTGGCAACCCCCAACAATTATTTTCCTTCATAACATCAATGCATATGTGTTTTTGATCGTCTTAGGCAACCCCTGTGAAAGAGTCATTTGACCCAAAAAAAAGGGGCCGTGACCGGCAGGTTGAGAACCGCTGGCCTAAAGGTTAACTTTTTTTCATATACCACAAATAAGGCAAAATGAAAACTAGATTTTTGTTCCTTTAAAAAAAAAAATTCTTCAAAGGACATGATTATTAACAGGTTTCATACCAAGTGAAACAAATTATACTGAATGGTTACTGATTTATAGATTTTTAAAGTGGTCAGGATTACTGGAAAGGACTGTAGCAATCCCTTACTTTGTTCTGTTTATCACTTCTCACTATGAATACTTGTTAACCTTACTGATCTTCATTTTAACACATTAACTGTACTTATCTTTTATTTGTGTGAATTGATGTATCCTCTTGATGTTTTTCTGGACAGGAGGAATCAGTCCATGGAAGATTTGTCGCATGTTTGAGGCTGGCAGAACAGTTCCATTCTTTGTTGGCAACTTCCTGGATTTCAACAGTCTTCGCACAAACAATTTCACCTTCTTTGTGTTAGGGGGAGATTACTACTTTGATCCATGCCTGTGGGAAGTGGCTCGGAGATATCATTACTTTCCGTATAAGGTAGAAAAAAAGAAAAAAAGTTTTGTGTTTACTATGATCGTCACAAGAAATTGTCTTTTTGTCTGAATATACAGTGTTCTTAATGTGGTATTTAATAAATGTATACACTTCGTACCCCAACCGGACGTGTCCATAGGTGCTCAGATCCTCCCCTTAGTACGAGCTCCAGCGTCTGGTGGCTAATTATTTTTACTTTCACTAATTATTATCACTATTAACGAAGTTGTAATACTTCAGAACCCTATTTAAGAAGTTTTAACACTTCATTGGTGCCCAGTAATGTGGTTTTCTGTATTTGTCTTGCGCTTCTTGGGTGGCTTGAGTGATGGATTTGTTCAACGTTTTGCAGGTTTAAAAAAAGTTGAACAAATCCATCACTCAAGCCACCTGAGAGGTGCAAAACAAATACAGAAAACCACGACACTGGGCTGCAACCTGGTAACAGTGAGATGACAAAAGAAGAAGAAGAAGAAGTAACACTTCATATAAATCTTTGAGAAGTTTTACAATTTGTTTACCACTAACTTTGAAGTTGTAACACTTCATTATTATTATCATCATCATCATCTTCAACACCATCATCAGCATCATCATCATCATAGACCCTAACAGTTCATGTTGTTGGTTCCCACTGGTTATTGACTCATCAGTTCCCTCCACCTATGTTGGCCATTTGCGTTGTATTCATTGTTTGCTTAACTCTTTCAGTCCGAAGGTATGTATAATACGTTTATAGGTTCCTACCTGGAAACCAGTGAATATAAGATGCACTGATTTTACATCTCTCTTGACTACCCAATGATGCTAAACCACCTGGGACTGAAAGAATGAAATAAAGCCCATCAGTCAGCCACATTCTGTATCTGTGTCTTTCCTGGTTTGTCTCTTCTCCTCTTTCCCTCTACTGAGCTCTGGAGTATCATTTTGGAGAAGCCATTAGATCCTTTTACATGTCTGTATTGTTGCATTTTCTGTCTTTTTACTGTAATCAACAATTTGCCTTTCGGCAGTATTTTAACCCCGGCGGAGCACAATCCTCACCAGGTGGCCATTTATCCCTCAGTCTGTATCCTCACAGATAATTACCAGTCTGTCTGCACAGTGGGAAGGTGCGATTGGCTTGTGTAATCATGGGATATCAACAGGCTACTAGGTTTGGCTGTTCACCCTCTGGGAGAGCTGGCTGCCCCCACATTGCTGGCTGCAGTGCCAGGTGTGACCACCACACATTGCTAGTGCTGTCACCATGGACTGTTCAGATTAGGATGTTTTTTGAAAGCCGCTTCCCAGTTTTGTCCCATAAATATTATTTAAATGAAATTGTTTGGTTATTTCCACAATAAAGACTGGCTATCTATATTTGGGGATATTACATGGTAGGTCCTGATCTTTTCTATAGTGTGACTCTCATACCGCTGTTGAAAGACCTGGAGAGTTAGTTTTTTCCTTTATTCTTTTTGTCCCATCCAGATGTTAATTAACTACCATTTTGATTCCATACTTTGAACTTCATTGATTCCTGTTGCATGTATTTGCTTCTTTAACATAATTCATTTACCTTATTGCTTTGAACTTGTCTCATCCAAAATAATCATTAGTTTAATATAACACCTGTCTGAGGCTGAAGGAATTAATGTTTAAATTTTTTTAATTTTTGGGTAATTTAAGTAAACAATTTTTCATTGTGTAATCAAAAAGATCTTATGCTGAATTTCTGACTTCTATGGTAAGGGCATGGTAAATCTTGAACTTCTTTTGGCAAGATGTACAGGGTAGCAATAGACAATCTAATTTATGTATTACAGTTGAAAGAAGTCATGTCTTGTGTTTCATTACTTGTCCTGTGTAAGTCTGTTGTTTTGCACCTGGCAAGATAAAGCAAAATAAACTTGGCAATAGAATGTGCAATACATTTTTTTACGCCTTATTGCTAAGGAAAACATTGTTTTGAGCTTTGCATTATCTACACACACAAAATTGAATCTTCTAACCACAGATTAAAGTTGAGCTGATCAATGTTGGGCAGACATCACTTACAATTCGAGAAGTTCTGACCAACCTCCTTGACCAGAAAGAGATCGCCACATTTTATGGCAAGCTTGTCTATGTTGACAAAAACTCAAAGAAGTCGCAGGTTCTTCCATACTGGCACCGCATGAAATACAGAAATGTCGAGTCTTCAGACAGGGTCAGGTTAGACACTTCGCTGCCAAGGATTCCGGAGCATGCCTTTTCTGTAAGAATTTGTTTTTGAGAAGACTAGCTTGAACATGTTAAGAATGTAGATATTATTTGAAAGTTAAATCTTTGCTAAGAAGTAAAGTAAAAGTTAAAAAAAAACAAAAAGTAATGAAGTAAAGGCCCAAATAAATAGAGGTAAAAAGGCAACAGTAAAAGTAAACAAGTGAAAGTAAAAACAGTGAAAATCAAAAGTAAAGGTTAGCAGGGCAAAAGTTAAAAAAAAGTAAAGGTAAAAACTAAAGGTAAAAAAAGGGTAAAAAAAAAGCAATTAAGGTAAACAAGTTTAAAAAAAAGAAGTCTGAAAAGGGTAAGGGCTTGAAAAAAAGGGGTGTATGTGAGAGAAGCTGAAAACCTATAAAGTGAATTATATTTTACTGTTGAGTGTAGCATATCAGTGAAAGAAATTGCAAACCTAAAAAAAGTGAATTATATTTTACTGTTGAGTGTAGCATATCAGTAAGAGAAACTGCAAACTTAGAAAGTAAATTATATTTTACTGTTGAGTGTAGCATATAAGTGAGAAAAACTGCAAACTTAGAAAGCGAATTATATTTTACTGTTGAGTATAGCATAAAAGTGAGAGAAACTGCAAACTTAGAAAGTGAATTATATTTTACTGTTGAGTGTAGCATATAAGTGAGAGAAACTGCAAACTTAGAAAGTGAATTATATTTTACTGTTAAGTGTAGCATATAAGTGAGAGAAACTGCAAACTTAGAAAGTGAATTATATTTTACTGTTGAGTGTAGCATATAAGTGAGAGAAACTGCAAACTTAGAAAGCGAATTATATTTTACTGTTGAGTGTAGCATATAAGTGAGAGAAACTGCAAACTTAGAAAGCAAATTATATTTTACTGTTGAGTGTAGCATATAAGTGAGAGAAACTGCAAACTTAGAAAGCGAATTATATTTTACTGTTGAGTGTAGCATATAAGTGAGAGAAATTGAAAACTTAAAAAGTGAATTATATTTTACTGTTGAGTGTAGCATATTAGTGAGAGAAACTGCAAACTTAGAAAGTGAATTATATTTTACTATTGATTGTAGCATATAAGTGAGAGAAACTGCAAACTTAGAAAGCGAATTATATTTTACTGTTGAGTGTAGTATATCAATAAGCTCTCAAGGCTTAAGGTATCTCAGCAGCAAAAATGGTGGCTCTCTTTCAAGGCTTTAGGTATCTCAGTAGCAAACATGGTGGCTCTCTCTCAAGGCATTTTCTTCTTCAGCAATCTCTCATCATGCACTTAATCTAGTGTGGCCCATAAACTGGGGTATCATCTAGAGGTGTCTTATGTTTCCCCAAAACAAAGCTTAGTTGTCAGGTCTGCTGGGTGTTTCCACATATTACTTTGCAGCTCCTTCAGGAGAGGACAAGTCTTGCAAGACATTTTGGAGTCTGTTCAGCAAAACGACACTGGCAAAGAGCTGACTAGCTCATACCTAATTTATATGAGTGTTTCATGAGTCAGCAATGTCCAGTGTGAAAGTGAAAAATAGTCACTTTGTTGTGTTCTGTTTAGATGATTAAGGACATCTTTTTCATGGTTGTAGCCTGTGTGTGTGTTTTTCTGTGTGTGTTTCTAATTTTCTCTTGATCTCTGCAGGCAAAGACTGTGGTTGGGGCCAGTGATACTGACCACAATGGACACACAAACCAGGGGAGTTACATCAGGTACTAACTTCTTCTCTTTCTGCTTAGTATTCACCATCTGTAAACTACAGCTGCAAAGTTTTGGTGATGTCCATTCCTGGGCTTTGATCCTGATCCAGTATTTGAGTTTTGCCTGCACATCTGTTTTGACAATCTGGCTTATTTGAATGCAGACTGTTAGTTCCTTGCCTCTCAGGCAGATTCTCTCCTACTTTGAAGGAGGCGCCCTGAAATAATCACCTCCTATGACACGCTTGTTACAGGGCAGGGGGTGTGTGCTTTGTTTTCTAAAATGGAGCCCAGGATCCCACAAGAAGAAGTTAATAACAGTTGATGCCTTTTCTTTTAATTTGTTTCATTTTTGTAATCCCCCATGTGGGTTCCTGGGCCCCATTGTGGGAAAAACAAGAATAGACCCACTGCCTTCCCAGAAGCATGTCGTAAGAGTCGACTAATTGGGGAGCTTCCTTTGAAGTCGGAGTGCATCTGCCGGAGAGGCAAGGAACCAACAGTCTGCATTCAAGAGAATGAGATCTGTAAAACTGATGCACATGCAACACTCAGGTTCTGGACCAGAACTTTCCGCCAGAGTGTACAGCTGGTGAAGGCGAAGAAGAAGAAGATTATTGTAATGCTTCTGTTGCATATCACATCATCCTGCACTTTACCAGATGGCATTTAGTGTCTTTCACCGACAGATGTTGGTCCTTGGTGTTCTTTATCAGGGCTGTTGAAATTTCCCATGTGCCACCTTCTTAGTCCTTTCGGCATAATGTGTCTATTTACTTTTACCCCATTTGCTGCTGATCTGCTCTCTGCTCACAGCTAGCTATGCTTTTCTGCATAAACAACTCTGTCTCTTTCTTATAGTTGCATGTCTTCTTCTATTAGCTCTGCCTCTGTGAAGTTTTAGGTATGACATATGTCTACAACTGTTCCATACAGCTTGGTTTCCATTGGAATGCCAGCAGGTCTAACCTGGGATCTCTCCTGCATATAGAGAGCATGTCTGTAGCAAATGTTTGGTATTCTGTGGGTGTCTGTCAGCATGGGCACAGTTATGAATCCCCAATCATGAATGTCTTATACATCTGAGTCTGTTGTGTCCAATACACAGTCTTAAATATAATAGTCTGTTTATTGTTGATGATAATTTTCTACTTTCATTGGCTGTTTCCGGGCAATGGTTGGTAGATATTTACACTGCTTGTTTTAAATATTTGGAACATTTGTCTCCGCTCATCTCTGATGGCTTCAAACTCTTCCTCATTTGCTCATCCACATTTCAAAATTTGTTGCCATACAGCAATACAGGTTCAGTAACTGATTAGTTGATTAGTTAGTTAGTCTTTCCTCTTGAGCCTAGGGCAGTAACTGTGTCCAGTTTTATAAAAAGCGCCACTGGAACTATGCCAGCCATGCACTCAGAATGGATAAGAATAGACACCCCCCTCAAGCCCTCATAGGGACACAGGAAGGGAAAAGAAAATGGGGAAGACCAAGGGAGACCCTGCATAGAACCATGATCAGGGAAGGCTCAACCATGGGCCTAATGAACATTCAGGACCTAAAACAGGTGACAACGAACCACCAGACATGGAGATCTATGGCTTCTGCCCTATGCGCTGCCCTAGAGGAAAAACTAATTAATTAATATAAGATATATTTCATCTGCTTTGCTTATACTTTTCATAATACATCAGGAACAGGATATCTGGGATTTGTTCTGAGGGCTTGCCGTCCAGGATAGTATTTGTGTACTCTCAGAGTGGTCAAACCTATGTCACTGTATTGCACCATCAAGACAGAGGAGATATCTGGTGCCTTAAAATTACCTCTATATATATGTTTGCTAGAGTGGCATTCCAGTGTTGACTGATGCAGCAGTAATGGTAACCCTAGCAGGCGTACATGCATTTCTGCAGTTTACAACACAAATGCTAGGTGCACAGATGAACGGCTTTCCAGATGAATTCCACAGCTCACAGTATTGCACCATGTACTCATTTCAGTAGCTGGTCAGTGGAACCAGATTTCACTTTTACCTGTTTTTTTTTTTTTTTGTTTGTGTGGGTGTCTCATCCATTTTCCTGCTGAAACCCTAACTTTTCACTGGATTACTGGGGAGGACAGAGTCCAGCATATAAAGGTGAGATAGGCTTGAGCAAGAGAGGCGAAGAGACATTGTCTTGTACTGCGCATGGGTGGTCTTCTGCTGAGTTACCGTCTGGACCTGCAGTATTTCTCTCCCTCAGGAGTTGTTGTTCTTTGAATGATTTCTAACAGTTGGTTTCTGGTCAGTTCTGCACCACTTGGTGGTGAATTGATGTATGACAAGCTGGATGTTTTGAGGGCCCTTTGGGAGCTAGTGAACAGTGCAGAGGCACAGACAGATCCTTACTTTCTTAGTAGAATACTGCTGCGAGGGGTTACCAGGGGATATGGCCGACGCTTAGCACTCAAGGTAAAGGCAAAATGGATATACAATCAGACAGTTACTGGTGCCTTTTGAATTGGAATTTGTAGCTTGCTGCTGAAGATTTGGACGGAACGCTTATGGGAGTGTCCGAGTGATGTGATGTCGATACTTAATTCAACATTCAACAATAACAGTTGGTAATAAGATAGATATGGTATACACATGTGGAAGTAATTATTGTAAACCTCATTGTAACAATTTATTGACACCCTCATCTCATAATCTGCTTTTATTTTCCAGATTTTGCCTAGATGCTGCAGAACTAGCCAGAAGAGCAAAAGTTCTGCACCGTTTGACCCATGACATCTGCCTGTATCCTATTGTGAAAATGAGTACTGCATACACAGGGGAGACTCTGGCTGGTGAGGAACTGATTACCACTGTGTGGGAAGATGACCTGTCCCCCACCATTCTCCATTTTGTGGTCAAACGGGAGGACACTGTGGCATACATCTCTTCAGTCACATTCAAGGACAAACCTTGTTCGAAACTGTAAACATTTTGCTTTGTGAATAGAATCATGCAATCCTTGGTAGTCAGTCACAAGGTAACATGTTATGTTATCACAATCGTCTTTGCACATTGGGCACTCTCATGCATGCTCAGTCCTCGGATGCAGCATCCGCTCCAAGGTACCTCTCCTGATTGTTCCCATGAGAAGTTGGTTATGGTATCTCCTGTCTTTGCCTTGAAGATGGCATAGACATGCTTCACCAGGCTTAACTCCTCGGTCACACAATCATTGTAGCCTCAGAGATTCAACATTATTCCCCAACCTGGTCCCTACAGCCTTGATGATATCATCTCTGTCCATGCTTCTTTCCACTGGCATTGGGCATTACTTGCCAGCTGGTCAGCTCGTTCATTACCACTTTCTCCTGTATACTGGAGTGTGTAGATCCAGATGATGGAGGTTAACTGCGACTTCAGAATGCTTTCAACCCATTCAGAGCATAGAGTAGGGCTAATTTGTATATTCTGTTTATCTTATTTTGAATTGACTTGTTCCATTGTGATCGCCTCTGCAAACATTGTCATGCACACGTGGTGGGACCGTCACTAAGCTTTCGTAAACAATTGTTATATTGCTTTTGTAAACAGTTGTTATATCTGTTGACTAAACATTTAATTAGCCTTTGTAAACAGTTGTTATATTTTGTTAACTATACATTTAATTGGTCTCTGTAATGACTTATTAAAATAGTTACCAAACATAATTAGCCTTTGCAAACAGTTGTTATATTTTGCCAACAAAGTGAGTTTTTATAAACATTATATTTAACTAAACAGTTAATTAGCCCTTGTAAATATTATATTTTGTTAACAAAACATCAGTGAGCTTTTTTTTTGTTTAGTTGTAAAAGTTTCCTAACAAAACAGTGAATGAGCTTTTGCTTTTGTAAAGATTGTTGTTGATTTTGTAAAGATTTGTTGTATTTTGCTAAAGATTTACATAACTGAACAACTCTGTCAAATATTACTGTAGATTTTGTTCAGAAAGACAGTTCTTAAATAATCAAAGAATGATTATTGTGTCAGTAAAGATATTCAGAGGTTAGTGGGATAGCTTCATTGCACTGGGTTTTATCTCAAATAGCTTGGCACCTCTCGCACATTGGCTAAAGTATCTCACAAAGCACAAATTCCCTAACTCCAGCATGAACCACCAAGAATCTCCAAAACATGTTTTCTTAATAAACCGTATACAGGTATGCAACATTGAGAGAATGGCTATTAATTTCCACATACATCTTGTTTGTATCGTTTAGAGAAGCTTGAGCCACAATTTTACTGTCATCTTTTATAAATATTAACACCAAATAGAAACACGCAAAGGTAGGTAGGTTAGGACTAGGAAGAAGATAGATTGAAGGAGTCACTGATAGCTTGAGACTCCACAACCACACAGCATACACAGCAACCAAGTGTGCCCTGACTCAGATTCTGATAGCTTGAGACTCCACAACAACACAGCATACACAGCAACCCAGTGTGCCTTGACTCAGATTCTGATAGCTTGAGACTCCACAACAACACAGCATACACTGCAACCCAGTGTGCCCTGATACAGATACTGATCATCTCACCGATAGCTTGAGACTCCACAACAACACAGCATACACAGCAACCCAGTGTGCCTTGACTCAGATTCTGATAGCTTGAGACTCCACAACAACACAGCATACACTGCAACCCAGTGTGCCCTGATACAGATACTGATCATCTCACCGATAGCTTGAGACTCCACAACAACACAGCATACACAGCAACCCAGTGTGCCCTGTTACAGATACTGATCATCTCACCGATAGCTTGAGACTCCACAACAACACAGCATACACAGCAACCCAGTGTGCCCTGATACAGATACTGATCATCTCACCGATAGCTTGAGACTCCACAACAACATAGCATACACAGCAACCCAGTGTGCCCTGATACAGATACTGATCATCTCTTAACCTGCTAAGCCTAGTGGTACAAAGTGTAATATGGCAAAAGAGAGAGAGAGAAATTTAGACACAAAAATGAGCGTGTCAGTTCAGTCAGTGACTTATCTATGTAGATAAGTCACTGTGCTGGCTTGTTAATTTGTAATTCTTTTTATTTTTTAAATGTGTCACAAAACCTTTCGAACAATGTAAAAGGAATAGAAAATGTAACCATGTCTGTCCACAAAAACACAGTGAAGATCAAAACCTCTTCTTGAATTTACAGAAAATTAAAATAATGTCCGCAGACAAAACTGGCTGTCGCCCAAAGATAACAATAAATGATGAAGAAATTGAAAATGTCAGAAAATTTGAAAATCTAGGCTCCAAAAAATATATCAGAAACTTTGAATATTTAGGCTCTATAATTAATAGCATTAAAGATTGACAGAAATCAAATGGACGATGGCCATTGCAATGCATTAAACACCATTAAAAGTCTGTGGTTAAGCACCAGCAAGGAAATGCATCTTCCCTGTAGCAACATACAGATGTTGACTTGTGGCCTATCTCCCAGTCCTTAAGAAAGAAAATGGCGGCTTTTGAGCTGAAATTCTATAAAGATTCTCAGAATACTATTGACAAAGACGAGAAGAAATACTGACATTTTAAAAGATCTGAACATCAAGGAAGATTGGCTAATAAACAGTATCTTGTTTTGGAAGCTGAAATATGCTGAAATATTTTGGTCATATCAAGTGCCATTGCTGACTGAAAATAATAATAGCAGAATGCATGGTACTATGAAGTTGGGGCAGGGACTGACCAACATGAAGATAGGCACAGGAATATGAAAGTGCATGAAGTGGGAGAGCTGGCGAGAGTTGGGTTTCTTTCAGGCAGACCGTGATGAGAGCAAAATTCTGCAAAGAACCTGTTACATGATGATGATGTCACAAAACCAAGGTTAATTTCTTATGTTTAGGAGTTTTGTTGGTTTTAAAATGTCATTTTGAACTATCTTGGGTTTTGTATGTGGAAGAATTAATTCTGTAAATTCAGCTTGGAACCAGTGTTTTCTTCGTAATTGTTTTCTTAGATCTTGTAAAAAAATGTCTGTACATATGTTATTATTGTAAAGTGTGTTGAAATTTAAGTTTTGTTAGTTTATGTTATTCAGCCAGTGTCTTAATTTGTATGTGTTTCGTAAGTCAGTCAGTTAGTCTTTTCTCTTGAGCCTAGGGTGGCACATAGGGCAGAGGTCATAGCTCTCCATGTTTGGCAGTTCGTTGCCACCTGTTTTATGTCTTGGATTTTTGTCAGAACCTTCCCTGATGTTGGTTTTACGCAGGGTCTTTCTTGGTCTTTCCCGTTTTCTTTTTCCCTTCCAGCGTCCATATTGGGGGGGGGGGGGGGGGGGGGGCGCTTGATGGAGGAGTCTGGTCTTATCCAGAGTGCATCACCAGTGTAATTCCAATGACGCTTTCTTATAACAGTGGATACATTGTCTTGCTTGGTCTCTTGTCTGATTTGCTTATTGGGTCTGAAATCTGTCCAGTGGAGATTATGTATTCTTCGAAGACATTTGTACTCACAATTGTAAAAAAAAATTGTTTATAAAAATAGAACAGCTGCTGCTGCTTTCCAACCCTCACCATTGGAATCTGGAATCCCACACGAGTTGAAGATCTTCAGTTTTGTGTTTTTTCCGAATATTTTTGACTAGCAGATGTTTGACACATAAAAAAAAAAAAAGTAAAAGTAAAGGACCCTCTTCCATGCCTTTAGGCATATAGGGCTAGACCTATATTTTTATAGACCCATCGGCACAAGATGGGGTGATGTGGTCAGCATCACGCCGGCCGCCTTTACTTTCCGGGACTGCACCTGGTACCCACTCAATGCTGGGTAGACCTAGGAGCCAAGGTCATTTTTGAAAAAAGTCTGGCTCCACCAGGGAGCGAGCCCACGACCTTCCGATCCGCAGCGAGCGTCTAGCCGCTCCGCCGCGGCAACTCCCGTTTGACACATATCCACAGTTTTATTATGGGCAAGACAAGAATGCTGTACCTGAAGCAGAGCATGTCATCCAGAAAGGTACCAGTCATCTATGATCTGGCAACATTTTAACGCCATCTGGTCAGCAGGCCAACCGTGACCTGCCATTTCTTTCAGCTAGTGAGAGTTAAATTGTTACCTATGCAGCATGGAGCAACAAAGAACATTAAAATCTGGTCTATATTCTGTAAAGTCCCTTTGAGGCAAGTGAATTGATGAGATTAGTTTATGAGTATTAGTGTTTATCATATTCATCTGCCATCATCCTCACAGTCAGACATCAGTCTTTGCATATCTGTTCTCATACTCTGGCAGGGAGTTCACCATTATGAGCAAACATTTTAGCCCAGCTTTATTTGATATTCTCCACACCAGTTTGGAATTATGAACATTTCCTGATGACTAAGATAAATACTGTGTGGGGGGAAGATCTAATTACAAATGTATTACAGAAGCAGTCAGTTTTTTTAAATAGTTTTGGGTGATTGAGTCACTAAGCTAGTTTGTTAATTTTCATTTTTAAAAAAAAATAAAAGTATTGCAGAACCCGAGTTAATTTTCTCTTGGAGTTTTGAGTTAATATTTTTAGATCTGGTTTGTTAATTTTGTTGTTGTGTTTCTTTGTTTACGAATGTGTCTTGGAAGTAGCTTAATTGTTATTTTATTTTATATACTTTAAAAAAAAAAATTCTTTGGTAATGTTTGTATGGTCTGAAAATTACATGTAATTTCTTTGTTTGCTTGTCCCTAGACATGTGTCATATGTTCTGTCTCCACATATGGCACTTATATAGATCTGCTAAAGCCTATGAGAGAACAAAATATTTGTGGGTGAATCTCATTTCGGCCAACACTTGTTGCACAGATAAGATGCCACTGGATAAAGCTGACAGTGCCAAAACATAACTGTTTTAGTATCCAGGCCCATGCAAAGAAAACATTCGGATGTATGGGGGGAGAGGGGGGGGGGGTGTCTTTGTGAACTGCTACCTGTAACACTTCACTGTTGGTCTTCTTATCTGTTCCTGGGATGTGTCTGTGCCTTTGTGAACTGCTACCTGTATCACTTCACTGTTGGTCTTCTTACCTGTTCCTGGGATGTATCTTTGTCTTTGTGAAACCTGTCACACTTCTGTGGTCTTCTTACCATTCCTGGGATGTATCTTTGTCTTTGTGAACTGCTACCTGTAACCCTTTTCACTGTTGGAGAGTTTACATGTCCTGGGATGCAGTCTGTGCCTTTGTGAACTGCTAACTGTAAAGAACTGTTGGTCTTCTTACCTGTCTGGGATGTGTCTTTGTGAACTGTACCTGTAACACTTCAGTGGTCTTCTTACCTGTCCTGGGATTAGTTTTGTCTTTGTAACTGCTAGTGTTTATCATATTCACTGTGGTCTTCTTACCTGTTCACAGGATGTGACTTCAGTCTTTGTGAACTGCTACCTGTAACACTTTACTGTTGGTCTTCTTACCTGTTCCTGGGAGTATCTTTGTCTTTGTGAACTGCTACCTGTAACATTTTACCCAGGTCTTCTTTTATGTTCCTAGGATGTATCTTTGTCTTTGTGAACTGCTACCTGTAACACTTTACTGTTAAATTCTTACCTGTTCCTGGGATGTATCTTTGTCTTTGTGAACTGCTACCTGTAACACTTTACTGTTGGTCTTCTTACCTGTTCCTAGGATGTGTCTTTGTCTTTGTGAACTGCTACCTGTAACACTTTACTGTTGGTCTTCTTACCTGTTCCTAGGATGTGTCTTTGTCTTTGTGAACTGCTACCTGTAACACTTTACTGTTGGTCTTCTTACCTGTTCCTAGGATGTGTCTTGGTGAACTGCTACCTGTAACACTTCACTGTTGGTCTTCTTACCTGTTCCTGGGATGTGTCTTTGTCTTTGTGAACTGCTACCTGTAACACTTTTGTTGTTGTGTCTTTTTACCTGTTCCTAGGATGTTCTTTGTCTTTGTGAACTGCTACCTGTAACAATTGTTGGTCTTCTTACCTGTTCCTGGGATGTATCTTTGTCTTTGTGAACTGCTACCTGTAACACTTTACTGTTGGTCTTCTTGTTCCTGGGATGTGTCTTTGTCTTTGTGAACTGCTACCTGTAACACTTCACTGTTGGTCTTCTTACCTGTTCCTGGGATGTATCTTTGTCTTTGTGAACTGCTACCTGTAACACTTCACTGTTGGTCTTCTTACCTGTTCCTGGGATGTATCTTTGTCTTTGTGAACTGCTACCTGTAACACTTCACTGTTGATCTTCTTACCTGTTCCTGGGATGTATCTTTGTCTTTGTGAACTGCTACCTGTAACACTTCACTGTTGGTCTTCTTACCTGTCCTGGGATGTGTCTTGGTGAACTGCTACCTGTAACACTTCACTGTTGGTCTTCTTACCTGTCCTGGGATGTGTCTTTGTCTTGGTGAACTGCTACCTGTAACACTTCACTGTTGGTCTTCTTACCTGTCCTGGGATGTGTCTTTGTGAACTGCTACCTGTAACACTTCACTGTTAGTCTTCTTACCTGTTCCTAGGATGTGTCTTGGTGAACTGCTACCTGTAACACTTCACTGTTGGTCTTCTTACCTGTCCTGGGATGTGTCTTTGTCTTTGTGAACTGCTACCTGTAACAGTTCACTGTTGGTCTTCTTACATTTTTATGAAGGTAAAAGTAAAGAATCCTTTTCCTGCCTTCAGGAATATTAGGCATATAGGGCTAAACCTGCATTTTAAAGACCAATTGGAACTCAGTGATGTGGTCACTATCATACCAGCCACCTTTACTTCCCAGGAATTTCACCTGGTATCTATGTGAGGGTGTTCGACCTGGGAGCCAAGGTCCCACATTAAACTGGTGAACGGTGGTATCATGCTTCCCTGCAATCCCGTTATCCTAGGTTTGAATACCCATTGAGATTGATTTTTGACTTTCACGGTTGACACAGACAAAAATGGGCATCAGAAGGTGTTCTGTGAACTGGAGGGCAGCATTGTGACACTGACTGCAAGTAAACTGAAGGGCAGCATTGTGACACTGACTGCATATAAACTGAAGGGCAGCATTGTGACACTGACTGCATATAAACTGAAGGGCAGCATTGTGACACTGACTGCATGTAAACTGGAGGGCAGCATTGTGACACTGACTGCATGTAAACTGGAGGGCAGCATTGTGACACTGACTGCATGTAAACTGGGGGGCAGCATTGTGACACTGACTGCATGTAAACTGGAGGGCAGCATTGTGACACTGACTGCAAGTAAACTGGAGGGCAGCATTGTGACACTGACTGCATGTAAACTGGAGGGCAGCATTGTGACACTGACTGCATATAAACTGAAGGGCAGCATTGTGACACTGACTGCATGTAAACTGAAGGGCAGCATTGTGACTCTGACTGCATGCAAACAGTCGGCTGTTTGGTGTATGGAACTAGGAACATACGCTGATTACAACCAGCCATGTTACTGTGTATTAAACACTGCAGTACCAAACAGCACTAGAAGCCAGGTGGCAGCAAGTGTGGGAATGTTCCAGGTGCAGTGATGCTTTTTCTTCATTCATTCTCCTTCTCATGAAATGACATGACATGACCAAAGTATGTAGATTGTCTCCTTTTGAGTTGGGCCATCAAATATCTTCATGATTCAACTTCTTTCAAGAAATCTTCATTACTGCATAAAAGACAACATGTAATAATTCAGCTGTTTTTTTTTTTTTTTAAGAGAGATTGAAGTGAACTTTTTGTCTAAATATCCATCCAGTCTTGAAAACAAAAAGATTGTTAATGCACACTTGATGAACATAGGCTCACAAGGCCCTTTGCAGAGCATCACTTATCATTGCTCGCCAAAAAGCCATTTGGTTCCTTGCCAATTTTCCCATCTCTAGAATTTTCACAGACAAGAATGTTCTTGATCTCCCGTGTGCACTGTCGTGCTTGTCATACCTCTGCTTCTTCTTCTAGAAACTATTATTTTCTCCAGGCTATGCCGGTGTGTTGGGAAATGAGCAGGCAGATAGACTGGCTGGCTCTGCACTACTTGGTGGTGAACTGATATATGACAAGTTAGATATTGTGAGGGCCGTTTGGGAGTGAGTGAACAGTGCGGAGGGGCAGATAGATCATTACGGTCTAAGGAGAATGGCGCTGCGAGGAGTTACCAGGGGAGCTGGCAAGGAAGCTCAACACTCAAGGGGAAGAATGAGACTGATATACAATCAGACAGTTACAGGTACCATCGGAATAGGAACTCTTGGCTTGCTGCTGCTGAAGATGCACTTATGGGAGTGTCCCGAGTTCTGTGATGGATTCTTCATTCAACATTCTAGAAACCATACGTACAATTACAGTCTGCCAACACCATTATGGCATTTAATATGAATGATTTTGCATATTAACTCTGCTGATTTTTTTAATCATCAACATAATATTTGCAGGTATTATCGGAAAGCAATGTCTGTCCTATTTCATAACTGATGTATAAAAGAGATGTAATGATGGACGACATGTCAGAGTCTCTTGTAAGAGTTCTCTACTATTGACATCTCATTGCTGGCAAATTTGTTGATTGAATTAAATGAACATATAAATTTCAAATTGATTTGTCTTGAATGGGTTCTTCCACCTTTATATTTATCCTCTGAATTGTATCTATGTCTACCTCTTGTCTGCTTGTTTCAACTTTTCCTTCAGTATGGTGTTTAATGTTGGCTCTGTGTCTAAGTCGATGCGAATGCTTCATAATGCCAGGATACCGGGTTCGATTCCAGCTGCGGGCCATGCGCCTTGCGTTGGTTTCGACAGTGGTATCAAGAAAGCCGACCGCCCAGAAAGCAATAGCAAACTACTGGAAATTTGCCTAGAAAAACCACACAACAGCCAGGGGCTGTTGGGGTTTGTTTTACAACGTCTTGTAAAGGATACGCAACTAACCTTATGTTGTTTTATAAATACACAGATCCCTGTGTGGGATCTGGAGCCCATTTGGGCTGGGGGGGGGGGGGGGGGGAATCGATCAATGCCCCCCCTCCCAACAAGCATGTAATAAAAGTCGACTAATCAGAGGTGTATCCTTCAAAGTCAAAGTGCATGTGCTTGACAGGTGAGGAACCAACAGTCTGCATACAAATAAGCCAGATCTGTAAAACAGATGCGCAAGCAAAACTCAAGTTCTAGAACAATATCAAAGTCCAAAAGTGGACGAACAACCACAACTTTTCTGCCACAGTTTACAGCTGGTGAACATCCAGAAGAAGAAGAGTTGATTGAGTTGAGTCAAGAATTGACATCACAGCACTTGGGGAAATCCCATGCATACTCTGTCCTCATCTTCAGCAGCCAGCACAGAGTTCCAATACTGATGGTACTGGTCACAATCTGGTTATATGTCTCTTGCCTTTCCTCAGAGTGTAGTGAGCTGGTCAGACCCTCTGGTTACACCCAGGTGCCTCATTCTCTCCAGGCCATAATAATCTTCTTTCTCTACTGATTCTGTTGCTTGTTTCCAAAGGGCCCAGAGGAAGAAGAATACATGTGCACCGAAAAATAATAAAATTAATTAACAGCAAAAGTAACCACACCCACGTTAAACGTATACATATTATATAATTTCTTTCTTTTGTAAAGACTTGTTAGGAAGCATTTTCATTGGTTAAGTGTAACAAAAACTGGAATTCCAAGGAACAAATCACAATATTTACAAGTCAGCAAACAAGAACTCAAACTGGGCCCGCTAGCCCCTTGGGTTCAAATCCAGGTGGATTTTTATCAAAAATGTAATTTCCAGGTCGACCTAGCCTAAAATGGGTACTAGGTAATGTCCTCAGAAGCAAAGGCAGCTAGTGTGATGCTGACCACATCACCCACCCAACAGCAATTTGAATTACAAAAATATGTCTGCCATCATATGCCTGATAGGCAAATTTCAGAGGAAAAAAAATTCCATTACTTAAAAAAAAAAAAAAAATTTGGCTAATCAGTGCCGACTTATAGCATGGGTACACTGAGCACTTTCCCAGGGGGCCCCACAAGCAAAGGTGATCTGTATAGGTGATCCAATGACTTGCCATAAATACAAATATCATCCCTGTGGTTTCTCACCTCAGCACATTGGTTTGCCCAGGGGCCCACAAGTTTAGTTGATCAAGTGACTTGCCAGAAGTAAAAATATTATTCCTGTAAGCATTTTGTCGTAGGGACTTCAGCACAATGGTTTGTCCAGGGGCCCCTAATGCTGTTAAGATGGCTCTGTGGCTAGTTACTTTGATCTGTGTGAATTTTAGTCTGTTTAGCTTTTTCCAAATTCCTGTTGTTGCCCCCTTTGACTTGGGTGTTGTGAACACGCTTCCTAATCCCGAGGTACTCAATTCGATTCAAGCTGTGGGCGATTTAGCAGCAGACTGTCTTGAACTGATTTCGACAGAGGTATTGGGAGCTGACCATTCACAAAGTAATGGCAAACTACTGAATGTAAAATTGCCCCACAAGACCAAAAATGCTAGGGTTGGTTCTGCATTGTCCTGCAGGACAAGGATATAACTTTAGCTATTTTACTGGAAAGATGTTGTTTCTGGCTGCCCTAAGAATGTTAAAAGGACATTTTGTTTTCACAGAGCAGTTTGTACCTCTACCATTACAACTCTATTTCGTACTATGATTTTTATGAATGTTTTTCTCCAGGTTCTTGTGGTAATCGTGCTTGGGGATCCCCACTCCCCCCCCCCCCCTCTCCATTATTTTAAATCCTATTTGTTTTTGAAATTGGGGTGGGGGTGGGGGGAATCTTGCAATGGATTAAGGGGGCCACAACATGGAAAAATTTTAAAACCACTGCTTCAAACAATAAAAAAATATTGTTAACTCTTGAGCAAACTAGTTCACACTTTGGTTACATGAGACATGAATGGAATCACTTGGTCAAGAGAAATAATAATATACTGAAACAGAAAATACAGACAATGGTAGTGAAACAGTGAGGGTTTGTAGCCAAATTGTTCTGTTTAAAAAAAAAAAATTCTTTTGTGTGGGTTTGTTTTAGTAAAATTAGGTCTATTAAAAACTTGGAATGCAGTAAAAGCTTGGTTAAATAGCAATGTTTGTGTATTGAGACAATGGGTTTAGTAATGCTGTGATGGATGAGTTATGTTGGTATGTTGAGAGAACGGCTTTAGAAATGTTGTGATGGATATTCATGTTGGCATTACAAAAATTAAATGCATTCAAAAAGAAATGCCTGAGGAAAATGGGGGAAACAAGAACAGGCCCACTGCCTCCCTAACAAGCATGTCCTAAGAGTCAATTAATTAGGGGTGTCCTTCGAAGTCAGAGTACATCTGCCTGAGAGGAAAAGAACCAACAGTCTGCACATGGACAAGCCAGATCTGTCAAACGGTGGGCACAAAAATTCAAGTTCTGGAACAAGGCTAATGTCCAGAAGTGGACAAACAACCAGAACTTTCTGCCAGAGTTTACAGCCGGTGAAAGCTATGAAGAAGAAGAAATAAAGCAAGAGAGATGTATGGGTAACCATGAGTATCAACAGTTATAGGAGAGGGAAGGCGCTATACTGGACACATTCTGAGAAGAGACCAGCAGAGAATCACCAGACAGACACTAAAATGGGAAACAGAGGAAATGAAGACAAGAATGTCCACACAAAAAAAACCCCCAAAGTAAATGTTGTTTATGTTTATTCAACAGTCCGACCTCATGACACACCAGTGTAACCTATAAGTGCTCCATTCTACTTCTTACTCAAGCCTGAGTCTGAATGATCTCAGCATAGTGCACGCACTCTATTGCACTAGCGAGGATCCTGAAATACTTTAGGTAGATTTTTAACTCCAAAATTTTGCCCAGGCAGCGCCGTTAGCCTGCTCTTTTCAATTTCCGACTACCAAGGGATTTTTTAAAATAATGCACAGGGGCGTCCGATCTCACTACTCAGAGACCAGTGGCCAGGGTTAAATTAGAAATGATTATCATCACAGCACTCTGGACAATCCATAGGTGCTCCGATCCCTTCCTTAAAAGCTCCACAAATGTAAAACGACTGATGACGCCTGTTCTGGTTAATGAAACGTCTTGTCCCCTTAGTGAAATGTTCATTTCTTGCAGCTCCAGGCTGCACCCCCATGTCCATCAGTCTAGACAGGGATACGGAGTCATGTCTTTTGGAGTGCTCCTCAGTGTGGTAAGTGCAGCGCATGGCATTAATAACATCACCTTTGTCCAGTACTGGACTAGCCATAGCAAGCCCAGTGTCAGCAAGATAGTCTGCACGCTCGTTCCCATAAACACCAGCATGACCTGGCACAAAGATGAAGGTTAGGGCAGCTATTCGTGATGTGCTTAGTGTTGCAATCCATTCTTGCCTGATAAATCCATCTTGGATTGTTTGTAAGCATATTCATCGAGTCACCAAGAATACATACGTGTGTCTGCTTGTTACAGCCATAGTTTCCATTGTAAGGCAAATGGTGGTTAGAGAAGCTAAAGGCGCTGGACTGGATCCATTATATCTCACTGATTGCACAGGATAGAAGGGAATGGAGGAACAGTGAGCCCTACATGGCATACAAGGGCACCACAACAGTGAGCCCTACATGACATACAAGGGCACCACAACAGTGAGCCCTACATGGCATACAAGGGCACCACAACAGTGAGCCCTACATGGCATACAAGGGCACCACAACCTACATGGCATACAAGGGCACCACAACAGTGAGCCCTACATGGCATACAAGGGCACCACAACAGTGAGCCCTACATGGCATACAAGGGCACCACAACAGTGAGCCCTACATGGCATACAAGGGCACCACAACAGTGAGCCCTACATGACATATAATGGCACCACAACAGTGAGCCCTACATGACATATAATGGCACCATAACAGTGAGCCCTACATGACATATAATGGCACCACAACAGTGAGCCCTACATGACATACAAGGGCACCACAACAGTGAGCCCTACATGGCATACAAGGGCACCACAACAGTGAGCCCTACATGGCATACAAGGGCACCACAACAGTGAGCCCTACATGACATACAAGGGCACCACAACAGTGAGCCCTACATGGCATATAATGGCACCATAACAGTGAGCCCTACATGACATACAAGGGCACCACAGGGCAATGAATAAATGTGCGGATGTTTGGATCATGAGAGACTTAATAAATGCTGGTTCTCCGAGACCTGAAAAAAAATTGTCCTGTGGTTATAACAGACCATGTTAATTAATGAAGGTGTTATAGACCTTGTCTAGTAATGCTGTTGTCGTGAGACCTTGTCTAGTAATGTTGTTGTGGTGAGACCTTGTCTAGTAATGTTGTTGTGGTGAGACCTTGTCTAGTAATGTTGGTGTTATGAGACCTTATCTAGTAATGTTGGTGTTATGAGACCTTATCTAGTAATGTTGGTGTTATGAGACCTGGTCTAGTAATGCTGGTGTTATGAGACGTGGTCTAGTAATGCTGGTGTTATGAGACCTTGTCTAGTAATGTTGGATTTATGAGACCTTGTCTAGTAATGTTGGTTATATGAGATCTTGTCTAGTAATGTTGGTTTTATGAGACCTTGTCTAGTAATGCTGGTGTGATGAGACCTTGTCTAGTAATGTTGGTGTCATGAGACCTTGTCTAGTAATGTTGGTGTTATGATACTTTGGCTATTAATG
Organism: Candidula unifasciata; assembly: GCA_905116865.2. Classification (NCBI taxonomy): domain Eukaryota; kingdom Metazoa; phylum Mollusca; class Gastropoda; order Stylommatophora; family Geomitridae; genus Candidula; species Candidula unifasciata. The sequence goes on along the minus strand of CAJHNH020000417.1, from coordinate 970,311 downwards.
TTGGTGTTATGATACCTTGGCTAGTAATGTTGGTGTTATGATACCTTGGCTAGTAATGTTGGTGTTATGATACCTTGGCTAGTAATGTTGGTGTTATGAGATCTTGTCTAGTAATGTTGGTGTTATGATACCTTGGCTAGTAATGTTGGTGTTATGAGATCTTGTCTAGTAATGTTGGTGTTATGAGATCTTGTCTAGTAATGTTGGTGTTATGAGACCTTATCTAGTAATGTTGGTGTTATGATACCTTGGCTAGTAATGTTGGTGTTATGATACCTTGGCTAGTAATGTTGGTGTTATGATACCTTATCTAGTAATGTTGGTGTTATGATACCTTGGCTAGTAATGTTGGTGTTATGACCTTATCTAGTAATGTTGGTGTTATGATACCTTGGCTAGTAATGTTGGTGTTATGAGACCTTGTCTAGTAATGTTGGTGCTATGAGACCTTGTCTAGTAATGTTGGTGTTATGAGACCTTATCTAGTAATGTTGATTTTATGATACCTTGGCTAGTAATGTTGGTGTTATGAGACCTTATCTAGTAATGTTGGTGTTATGAGACCTTATCTAGTAATGTTGGTGTTATGAGACCTTATCTAGTAATGTTGGTGTTATGATACCTTGGCTAGTAATGTTGGTGTTATGATACCTTGGCTAGTAATGTTGGTGTTATGAGACCTTGGCTAGTAATGTTGGTGTTATGAGACCTAGTCTAGTAATGCTGGTGTTATGAGACGTGGTCTAGTAATGCTGGTGTTATGAGACGTGGTCTAGTAATGCTGGTGTTATGAGACCTTGTCTAGTAATGTTGGATTTATGAGACCTTGTCTAGTAATGTTGGTTATATGAGATCTTGTCTAGTAATGTTGGTTTTATGAGACCTTGTCTAGTAATGTTGGTGTCATGAGACCTTGTCTAGTAATGTTGGTGTTATGATACTTTGGCTATTAATGTTGATGTTATGATACCTTGGCTAGTATCGTTGGTGTTATGAGACCTTGTCTAGTAATGTTGGTGTTATGAGACCTGGTCTAGTAATGCTGGTGTTATGAGACCTTGTCTAGTAATGTTGGTATTATGAGACCTTGTCTAGTAATGTTGGTTTTATGAGACCTTGCATAGTAATGCTGGTGTGATGAGACCTTGCATAGTAATGCTGGTGTGATGAGACCTTGTCTAGTAATGTTGGTGTGATGAGACCTTATCTAGTATTGTTGGTGTTATGAGACCTTGTCTAGTAATGCTGGTGTCATGAGACCTTATCTAGTAATGTTGGTGTTATGAGACCTTGTCTAGTAATGTTGGTGTGATGAGACCTTATCTAGTAATGTTGGTTTTAAGAGACTTTGTATAGTTTGATGCTATGAGGTGTATAATTTAGTTATTTTGACATTTTAAATGATCAAATACAATAATGTTGGTTCTGTAAGTGATATAATGTAGTAAAGTTGTCATGATAAATGATCAAATCTATTATACTGCTGGTACCATAACTAATCTAATCTAGTGGTAATAATCTTATGAGATATCTAATCTAGTAATGTTGGTATGATAAATGATCTAGTCTAGTAATGTTAGTATGATAAATGATCTAATCTACTAATGTTGATATGATAAATAATCTAATCTAGTAATGTTGATATGATAAATAATCTAATCTAGTAATGTTGATATGATAAATAATCTAATCTAGTAATGCTAGCATGATAAATGATATAATCTAGTAATGTTAGTATGATAAATGATCTAATCTAGTAATGTTTGCATGGTCAATGATTTAATATAGTAATGTTGATATGATAACTGATCTAATCTAGTAATGTTGATATGATAAATAATCTAATCTAGTAATGTTGTTATGATAAATAATCTAATCTAGTAATGTTAGCCTGATAAATGACCTATTCTAATAATGCTGGTATGATAAACGATCTAATCTAGTAATACTGTTATGATAAATGTTATAATCTAGTAATACTATTATGATAAATGTTTTAATCTAGTAATGTTGGTATGATAAATCATATAATCTAGTAATGTTGACATGATAAAGGATCTAATCTAGTAATGTTGGCATGATAAATGATCTAATCTAGTAATGTTGGTATGATAAATGATCAAATCTAGTAATGTTGGCATGATAAAGGATCTAATCTAGTAATGCTGGTATGATAAATAATCTAATTTAGTAATGCTGGTATGATAAATATACTAATCTAGTAATGTTGGTATGATAAATGATCTAATCTAGTAATGTTGGTATGATAAATGATCTAATCTAGTAATGTTGGTATGATAAATGATCTAATCTAGTAATGCTGGTAGAAAACAATAATAATGTTATGTGACATCTAATCTAACAATGCTAACATTATGGAAGCTTAGGTCAAGCAATAATTGCCCATATAAGACTCTGTAGGTCAAGGCTATTGAACTGGTAGCCTTTAAGCCAACTGTGGCTGGCAGAGATCTAGCAAGTGGCCCGTGGATCACTGCTAGTGGTATTGTAATAATGTTGTATCTAGGCTAGGACTCAAGTCTCTGGCATGTGACAATCCTCATTTCAAACTATTTAGGCCCCGGAGTAAACTTAGTTGAACAGTCCTTCTGTAGGTAGTAGCTCTGTTAGAAATCATATTAGAGAGGGCAGGCAGACTTAGCCAACCATTTCCAGGGAGATGATGGAAAATGCCAGGTAACCACTGGATGTAAACTAGTTGACTAGGCTGGGGAAATGCTGATGTCAATTATAAGAAAATACATTATCAACTTAAATTAAAAGCGAAAATCAACATTTGTACACGATTCTGTATGTGGGAACAAAATTAAAAAAAAATAAAAATAAACAGTTAATAATTTACAGTCCAATGCCTAACAAAAAAAAGCATGTTGTAAGAGTCAACTAATTGGGGGGGCTTCCTTCAAAGTCAGAATGCATCTGTTCGAACAGCAAGGAACAACCGACTGCACACAAATAAGCCAGTAAAATGGATGTACACGCAAAACTCAGGCCCTGGCACACAGTCCAAATGGACAAACAACCAGAAACTTCCGCTGGAGCTTACAGCCGGTGAACAAAGAAGAAAAAAAAAAAAGAACTTATAGTCCACCGAAAAAATGTACACAAATTCAGCATTAGAATATTCAGTCTAATCTGAGATAAATCTATACATGACATCTCTTAACCCTTTCATCCCAGAAGATTTCTCAAAAGACGCACAAAAATGTTTCCAACATTAAGAAAAAAAAAAACCACTCATGGATAAGTGTAAGAAACACCACCAAATAATGAATGAAACTAGGCACTGGAAAGACAGATTGATTTAGCATGTTCTGACAAACGTTAAAAAAAAACATTCACAAAACCAACAGTAAGATATCACTTTATGCGACAGTTGCAATTTAAAGTAAAAAGCCAATAACACTCCATGCAGTGGCTTCTTCTTGGGTTCGCTTTCCAATGTACATCGCCAGATAAGTTCTTGTGACAGCAGTTCTCTTTAAGCTTTACACAGCTTTGTATATGGTGTTGACTCAAAGGGTTAAAATGCACTGACTGAGACTAAAAGGGTTAAAAGTATGTATACATTTTATCAATGGACTCGGTAAACTACACATAAATCTCTGCCATTTTACAACCAATGTTCGCTTCATTTGTTATCCAAACTTTTTAAAACTTTTACTGAAAGAGTCGCTGCACTCAGATCAAGCCTTTACATGCTGGTCTCTCCATGGAGAAGTGGAAGGGTGTGAATTTTAAGTGTCCTTATTGTTATTATAATAACTGACCTTGCTGGCGGTCACAAGAAACTTGATTCTCCACTCTGACATATTCAAGAAACGTGATTCTCCACACTGACAGACATATTCAAGAAACTTGATTCTCCACACTGACAGACATATTCAAGAAACTTGATTCTCTACACTGACAGACATATTCAAGAAACTTGATTCTCCACACTGACAGACATATTCAAGAAACTTGATTCTCTACACTGACAGACATATTCAAGAAACTTGATTCTCTACACTGACAGACATATTCAAGAAACTTGATTCTCCACACTGACAGACATATTCAAGAAACTTGATTCTCTACACTGACAGACATATTCAAGAAACTTGATTCTCCACACTGACAGACATATTCAAGAAACTTGATTCTCTACACTGACAGACATATTCAAGAAACTTGATTCTCCACACTGACAGACATTCAAGAAACTTGATTCTCCACACTGACAGACATATTCAAGAAACTTGATTCTCCACACTGACAGACATATTCAAGAAACTTGATTCTCCACTCTGACATATTCAAGAAACTTGATTCTCCACACTGACGGACATATTCAAGAAACTTGATTCTCCACACTGACAGACATATTCAAGAAACTTGATTCTCCACACTGACAGACATATTCAAGAAACTTGATTCTCTACACTGACAGACATATTCAAGAAACTTGATTCTCCACACTGACAGACATATTCAAGAAACTTGATTCTCCACACTGACAGACATATTCAAGAAACTTGATTCTCCACAACAGACATATTCAAGAAACTTGATTCTCCACACTGACAGACATATTCAAGAAACTTGATTCTCCACACTGACGGACATATTCAAGAAACTTGATTCTCCACACTGACAGACATATTCAAGAAACTTGATTCTCCACACTGACGGACATATTCAAGAAACTTGATTCTCGACACTGACAGACATATTCAAGAAACTTGATTCTCCACACTGACAGACATATTCAAGAAACTTGATTCTCTACACTGACAGACATATTCAAGAAACTTGATTCTCCACACTGACAGACATATTCAAGAAACTTGATTCTCCACACTGACAGACATATTCAAGAAACTTGATTCTCCACACTGACAGACATATTCAAGAAACTTGATTCTCCACACTGACGGACATATTTAAGAAACTTGATTCTCCACACTGACATAGTCAAGAAACTTAGTTCTCCACACTGACAGACATATTCAAGAAACTTGATTCTCCACACTGACAGACATATTCAAGAAACTTGATTCTCCACTCTGACATAGTCAAGAAACTTGATTCTCCACACTGACATAGTCAAGAAACGTGATTCTCCACACTGACAGACATATTCAAGAAACTTGATCCTCCACACTGACAGACATATTCAAGAAACTTGATTCTCTACACTGACAGACATATTCAAGAAACTTGATTCTCCACACTGACAGACATATTCAAGAAACTTGATTCTCCACACTGACGGACATATTCAAGAAACTTGATTCTCCACACTGACGGACATAGTCAAGAAACTCGATTCTCCACACTGACAGACATATTCAAGAAATGTGATTCTGCACTCTTACATACATATTCATTAAACTTGATTCTCTACTCTGACAGACAGTCAAGCAACTTGATTCTCTACGCTGACTGACATATCTAAGAAACACGACTCTCCACTCCAGCCGACATATGCAAAAAAAACTTGATTATCCTCTCTAAAAACATAATTAAAAAAAAAAAACTTGATTCTCCATGCTGTCAGACATATTCAAGAAAATCCATCATTATAAATATTAATGAATGAACAAATTCTGGAAATACAATGGATCAAATGAGGACTTCTTAAAGTGAACTCACAAAAGCTAACATAGTCAAAAAATTAGTGACCAAAGAAGTCACATATGAAGGCCAAAATACAGTTGCGGACTTGATAAGGAGAACTTACAGGGAACCTAAGAAATGGTTCTTCTTATTAGAAATTATTCATCATAATGTAGGTTATTTATGTTATGATCACCAACCACAATTTCTGGCATATCGATGATAGAATTAATTTCATTATAGATTCACTGTATAATGAAAACAAACTGAAGGATACTAAAGGTTCTTCTTCTTTTTCTTCAGCATTCAGAGCTCTTAAGGTTTAATGCTGCAGATATCAACGACCTCTATTCATCTCTTTGGTTGGCCTTCTTTTTCCAGTTGGTGACACCAAGTGTTTGCTGTTCTGTCTGGACATTATCTCTCCATATTTTTCTTGGTCTGCCTCATGGTCTACGACCATTCATCCCCCTTTATTTATTTATTATTATATTGTTACTGAATACCAAATGTTAGTGAACTAAGTTCAGATGCAGAGATATTCAGCAATTATGAAATGTAAATATGATGCCCGTAGGGTATAAACATAAACCCACCAAAAAAGATTTTATATAAAAAAAGACCCCCCCCCCCCTCCCCCCCCCCCAAAAAAAAATATTATAAAATAAAATATTCTTTAAATTCAGAACATTGTGATTTTGTAGAAAGACTTATAATTTCAGATATATTTGATAGATACATAATAATATAAAATACAATTCTGGCAACAGTTTTGTGGAAACCTGGTCTACAAAATCTTGACTTCAACCTGTGACACAGTTTGGAAGAATAAACAATAACATTTTCTGATTTACATGGGACAACATTTATTTACAACATATTAATTACATGGTGTTACACATATATGCACAGCTTCTTCTTATACGTTATGCCTTCTTGAACAGGTATTCATATCTGTCCAATGCCTTTCAGTCAAACTGATTTGTTCAGCCAAACAGAAAGCCCATTTTGATTTGACACCCCCCCCCCCCCCCCCCCCCCCCCCCCCCCCCCCCCCCCCCCCCCCCCCCCCCCATTAAAAATGAAAGGTCTGAAACTAATTTCTCCAGTCAAAATGCAAGCACACTTTGGTTTGACAAACCCCTTTTAGTTAAAACAAAACCATGATTTGGTAACTATGTGAATTCTCCAGCTAAACATAGGACTATTATTTTGTCCTGACAAACCTTTTTTAGTTAAATTGAAAACACAGTTCAAAAACTGTCTGATTTTGCCAGTCAAAAAGCAAGCCCATTTCATTTTGACAACATTTTAGCTTGAAAACCTTAGATTTAAAAAAACCTGTCTCAGGCACTCAGCTCTCATGTTTTCTGCAATCATATATTCTTTCTTTCCCTTCCTGATGTGTCCCCTCCACACAACACAGCCCATGGCATTTTGTTCCCATGAGTCCCCCTCAATACCATGTATCACTCATGTCCCCTTTGTACAAATATTTATAACGTAGTAGAGGTTGGCCTCGTAGTCGACTATACGGTTAAACACTCTTACAACATGAAGTAGAAACAACCTGGTTTTCTTTCCATTTCTGTAATTATAACAAAATTAATCCGTCTGGTTAAGTTGGCTGCAGGCAAAATCTGAGTCTGTCTATGTAATAGCAACTATAAAGTACGATCTATTTCCATTCTGTGCACTCCTTGCAGTGCTTCATCACAGCTTCATTGTACAGCTCCACTTGAATCGTGGAGTGGAAGAAGTGGTGGCGGTCCTGGATCAACTTGGTGGCAGCTGAAAGAACTTGGTCGTGTGCATGAGGGTTTTCTGTGTTGCACATGGAAGATCAATTAAAACTTGTCAAGGAAAGATAAATTATCTACAAGTAAGCTAATATTAACAGATAAAATAAGTGACATAAAAAGGAAATCTGATGAGATAAAATAACATAAACACAAGATAATTTCTTCTTAATCCACCCTCACCGGCTGTATAGTCCAGCTGAAAATTCTGGCTGTTCATCTACTTCTGGACTTTGGTACTGTTCTAGAACTTGGTTCCTAGCCTTTAAGGCAGATTCACTTCTTCAAAGGAAACATCTCTAAATAGTCATCTTTTATGAGCTTGTTAGGGAGGCAGTGGGTATATTCTTCCCCTGTTCCCTCAAATGGGGCCCTAGAATCCACACAGGGACAATGATAATTTGATTACAAATTACACTACAAAGATAACTGAAAGAAATTTAAAAAAATAACAGATATTCAAAGAAATAGGAAGAGATAAAATAGCATTCACAAAAAATATGATAAAATAACATTATAAAAACAATTTGAAGAGATAAAATAAGACATAAAAAGATCATTTGGGATGTTGAAAAATGGACAGACACTGAAAATATAAAATAAAAGACACCAAAATAATCTGACACGATAAAATAACAGACAGAGAGATAATTTCAGACGATAAAAAATAACAGACACACAGAGATAACAGTAAGATAAAAAAAAAAACACCAACAAGATATTCGTCTGAAGAATATAAAAAGACTTCAAGATCAAGCACTGATCAGTTAGACTTTTAAATTCTGCTTCTTCTTCTTCGCATTCACAGGCTGTAAACTGCAGCGCAAAGTTCTGGTTGTTTCACCACTTCCAGACTTTGGTCGTGTAACAGGAAATGAGTTTTGTGTGCCCATTTGTTTTTTAGATCTAGATTATTTTTGCTCAAACTGTTGTTTGCTTTCGTTTCTGGCCTCTCAGGCAGATGCGTTGTGACTTAAAAAGGAAATACTTACTTACTTAGTCGCTTCTTTTCTACCTTGCGGTGTAGAGGTTTGAAAGAGAGATATACAGTCCAGGATATAAAATGAGTGCGAGGGAATGAAAGAGCAGATTTTCTGGCTACAAAAGCAAAAGCAAAAGTATTGGACAAGGGAGATATTCTGAAGACCATATATGAAGACTTTTGGCAGAAGACACAACATTAGATGAAATAACATTGGCATGAATGTGTAAGTGAGGAGTCAAGTGTAGATCCGGAAAGGAGGGATATATGAGAAGAAGAGATCGGCATGTGTATAATCAGTGTGCTATGGGAACAGTTAGCATCTACATCTTACATCATTTGCTGCGGTGGATGGAGCATCTATGGGTATGCCCAGTGTGCTATGATTCTTAAATCAGTAAATCAGAGAGATCGCCAGACTTCTCTATCAGCAGTTTTCTTTCTGGCTTTGTTCCAGTCAGAGACTGTCAGATGTTGTTTTCCCAGCAGACCCTGGGTCACCCTGGATGTCTGGTTTCCAGGTTCTTAGCCTCTCATTGGGGCTGATTTTCCCCCATTCTGCATACATGTCCAAATAATTGTTTGCCACAGAGATTGCCAGAATTCTCTATCAGCAGTTTTTTTTTCTGGCTTTGTTCCAGTCAGGGACTGTTAGACATTTTCCCAGCAGACCCTGGGTCACCCTGGAGGTCTGGTTCCCTGGTTCTTAGCCTCCCATGGGGGCTGATTTTCACCCATTCTGCATACATGTCCAAATAATTGTTTGCCACAGAGATCGCCAGAATTCTCTATCAGCAGTTTTCTTTCTGACTTTGTTCCAGTCAGGGACTGTTAGACATTTTCCCAGCAGACCCTGGGTCACCCTGGAGGTCTGGTTCCCTGGTTCTTAGCCTCCCATGGGGGCTGATTTTCTCCCATTCTGCATTCATGTCCAAATCATTGTAACTATGTGACTGATCCACTCAGGTTTGTAAGGCCTTGGCTTCACTTCGAAGGAAATGCCAATCCTATTTATGTTAGCCAGGCACTTAGTTGGCAACTGTTTCTAGAATAACCATACAGAGGTATAGACTAGCCGGGCAAAATTTGGAGTTAAAAATCTACTTAAAGTATTTCAGGATCCTCGCCAGTGCTACAGAGCCTGTGCACTGTGCTGAGCTTCTTGGGACTCAGACTTGAGTTAAAAGAAGAACGGAGCACTTATGGGTTACTACCCGTGTGCCATGATGTTGATCCTTTGTTCAAACTTCAAACTTTAACAGTATGAGCCCTGGTCCTGGTTCAAACGTGGTTCAGCCCAACTGAAGTAAAATTCAAGGGTTACTGTTTATCCTTGAGAGGCATTGGTAAATGGTGCCAACTGGTCCGCACAATCATTACCCTTCACTCCGGGATTTCCCCAGTGGTTAAGTGTGATTTCCAAATACTTTTCACCCATTCAGAGCATACACTACCTGTTGTGATTCTCTGAAGTACATATGCATGAATACACATAAATGAACATACGTACACACAAATATATGTACACATATCTAACACCTGACAGCTCTCATAATTTTTGAATTCAAATTATTAATATAAGCACCACTCACCCACTGCAAGATGAACCGATAAGGCATTTCGGTCTAAGGTTAAGGCCCAAATGTGCAAACTATGTACGGTGATCACCCCATCCAGTGCAGAAAGTTCTTTCTTCAGGGATTCAATAGATAAGTCTCTCGGAACACCTGCCAACAAGGGACATAATTCATTATTTCGGCCTCTGGCCCTAGTGCTACGGTGGCTCCAATTTTTACATATGCTTTATCATAAATATTCTATACTGTCATATTATTATTTACTATATATTTCCCTCGAAGTAGAAGTACATCTGCTCGTGAGGCAGGGAATGGCAAAAGCTAGTTAAAACAGTTGTACATGTAAAACTCAGTCCAGGTAAAAGCCAAAAGTCCAAATGGACGATCTACGAGGACCTTCTGCCGGAATTCACAGCCGGTGAACTAAGAAGAAAAATATTATTTACTATATATGTCATTTCAATATTTATGTTGTCTTTATTATATATGTAATTTCATTCAATCAATCAATAAATCAAAGACAGCAAGAGAAATGGTTTGCCCACTTAGAGAGAATGCCTTGTGACACCATACCATACAAAGCATACATGGAAAGAGAAGAAGGACGTAGAGCACGGGGTAGACCAAGAACAAGATGGAAGGATAACATCAGAGAAACTCTACAACAGCACGATGTGCCTATGGTCGAGGCAGCCAGAAGAGCTAGAAACAGAACCTTATATCTCCCTCGACACCCACAGCGGTAAAAGAGGAAGTGAAGAAGAAGAATCAATAAATTGCTGTCTTCACAAGGAAGGCTGACTGCAACAGATCTCCAACACTCGTCCATTTTGTGATGTTGTCCTCTCACTTCTATCAATGGCTATCTATTGTTCTCTTATTTGTGATTTCCCCTCTCATTTGTCTAAGATGTCTCAACATTGTCATTTGTCCAAGATGTCTCAACATTATCATTCCTCTAAGCTGTCTCAACATTGTCATTTGTCTAAGCTGTCTCAACATTCTCATTTGTCTAAGCTGTCTCAACATTGTCATTTGTCTAAGCCTTCTCATAATTCTCATTTGTCTAAGCTGTCTCAACATTGTCATTTGTCTAAGCCTTCTCATAATTCTCATTTGTCTAAGCTGTCTCAACATTGTCATTTGTCTAAGCCTTCTCATAATTCTCATTTGCCTAAGCTGTCTCAACACTGTCATTTGTCTAAGCCTTCTCATAATTTTCATTTGTCTAAGCTGTCTCAACATTCTCATTTCTCTAAGGAGTCTCAACATTGTCATTTGTCTAAGCTGTCTCAATATTATGTTGAAAGTATATGTTAAAAAAATGTATTAAAAAAAAAGAGAGAAGAAATGATTTCAAGCCCTTAAGGCTCACTGCTGCAGATATCATCTGTCTCCATTCATCTCTCTGGTTGGTCTTCCTCAGCATTCTGAGCCCTTGAGGTTCACTGCTGCAGATATTACCCACCTCCATCCCTCTCTCAGGCTGGTCTTCTCTTTCTAGCTTATGACTCCAAGTGTTTGCAGGTATGTCTGGATATTATCACTCCACATCTTTTTGGTCTGCCTCATGGTCAACTCCCATAGAACTTTTCTCTGTACAGTTTCTGAGTCTCTGTTATTCTTCATTCTCTCCGTATGCCCCAACCATTGCAGTCTATTAGCACTCATGATGCCAGTAATTAGTGGTCATTTAACTCTTTGGTTACCAGTGAATGCATCACATGTTGACTAAGAAATTAATCCACTGAAATGTGACGAAGAAGCTTAACAAAACGCAAAAAGGGAAACTAGGTGTACAAATGAATTAAATCTGACATTTCAGCGGCAGACTCTCTAAACACAAACTACAACAACAGAATCAAGGAAATAGAGTCCATTTATAACAAAAGATGATTTATAACTAATTTAACAGTCCTCTGGTATGAATTTCATTGTTGCTTTTCACTCCCCATTCTCCACAGTTTGCATCTTTGATGGGTCCCCATACTGGTTTAAGACTGTTCTCAAAGGTTTATGTTGAAAAAATCACACACACACACACACAAAAGAGAGAAGAAATGACTGACATAAAAAAAAATAAAAAAAAACAGAGAAGAAAGGATATACATAAAAAAAAAAAAAAAAAAAACCACAGAGGTAAGAAATGATTGACATTAAAAAAGAGGGAAGAAATCATTGACTTTTAAAAAAAAAAGAGGGAAGAAATGATCGACATAAAAAAAAGGAAAGAAATGTCTGACATTAAAAAAAAAGACGGGAGAAATGATTGACCTTAAAAAAAAAAAGGAAACGATTGATTTAAAAAAAAAGTCTACATTTTACCTTCCATAACAACAAGTAGAGCATCTCTCAGTACTGTGACTGTTGTGATCAGTACTAGAATAGAGAACAGGAATGTACATATCGGGTCTGCCAGTCGGTATTTCTCATCATTCTGAGAATAAACAGGGTGGTTTTTATTATTAGTACTGTAACATTTTGTAAACAATAACTCTGAGGGAACAAAAATCAAGTTTGTGTTAAAATAAATTTATGCTTATAGGGGGAACTAATAATGATAGTAAATGTTGTTCGTTCATCATAAGTGATGAACGAACACTTTCATCCAAAGCTGGATGAAAGTGAATTGCGCAAGGACTTGGATTCAAGTATGGAAGAGTTGCGCAATTCTTCAACCTCACTCTCTCGTCTGTGTCCATCTTGATCTAATAGCAGGACAATGTCGAGACGATTGGAAATTGACCTAGGTGCAGCAGATGACCAAGGCGTCTTAAGTGCCCTGCCTTGCTCGAATCTCTCCACAGAGCCTGCTGGTAAACGCCTTCTTGTCCGTTGAATCAATAAGAGGTTTTATCCGCACAATCCACAGAGTCTAGTCTTTGCATGCAGGACAGGCATATCCCAATCACCGAGTTGTTGATGATAATATATAATAATAATAATACATCCTTGTTAGGACAACACTTGTGTTCATGTTAACCAAGTTTTCTTCTTAAAAAGCAAGTTTTGTGTTAATTTGATTTTACTATAATTTAAACAATCCTGTTCAATCTCTCTGAATTATAATTTGGATATATATAGTTTTGTTTTCTATATTACAATATTGGGTGTTTTTGTTTATAGATTTCTTTTGGTTATTTGATATTCTACAGATTATGTAATAATTGTTACAGACTGTAGCAGTATGAGAATGAGCTTACAATCTGTTACAAAAAATACAAAAGGATAAACAAAATAATATGTGCATATACAAGTTAGTGGCATATTCTTTACAGGACATTGCAGAACCAACCCCAGCATTTTTTTGGCTGTTGTTGTTGTTTCATGGGACAGGCCATGGGAACAGGCAAGACATGAAAGGGAGGGGAAGGAACTCTCGCCCTATGGCAACATGCAGGTAGATTCTAAGTACCTACATATTTATTTAGCCCCTGGGATTGTATTCAATTTAATGCTTCACTCCGTTCATGTTTATTGATTACCCAGTTTATATATTTAAAATAAATGTCAATAAAATTTTTTTTAAACTATTAGTAATGCATGTAAATTGATGGCTTAAAATTTTTTTTTAAAGGATTCTTAACGGGTTTATGACCGATTTTTTTTTGGCATTCACACGGTAGCAGGTGGTACTAAAAGCATTAATGGTAACTTTCAGAAAAGTTTTGAAGGACAAGAACTGAGAAAACTAACCGTAAATTTGATGATCAAAGCAGCAATCAACACTCCCAGGCTCTGGATGATGTCCCCCACGACATGGATGAAAGCGGCCCTCACGTTGATGTTCTTGTGTTTATGGATTGTTTCCTCTTCTTCTACACATTCATGGAACTCATCGCTGCACTCTGCATGTACAAAATGTAAAGGCATCAGTTGACATATAATGAAGACGTACTTGACATCTCTGCATGGATTTGTATCATGCTATAGGGCGTCACAGGTCGACCCAGCCTAAAATGGGTACCAGAATGTATGTCCTGGGGAAGTAAAGATGACCAGCCTAATGCTGACCACATTACCCACCTAGTGCCGATGGTCTGAAAAAAAAAATGGGGCGCTCTTCCCATATACCCCAATGCGCCTAAAGGCCTGACAAGGAATCTTTACTTTACTTACCTGACATCTTCTTCTACTTCGTGTTGACAGGCTCTTAACTCAAGCGTAAAGTACTCTGTTTGTTTATCCAGTTCTGGACTGTAGTCCTGTTCCAGAACCTGAGTGTTGCGTGCACATTCAGGCACAGATGTGACTCATTTGTATGCAGAGTGTTGGTGCCTTGCAGCTGAGGCAGATGCACTTCGACTCTGAAGGAAGCTTCCATTTATCTGACTCCAGCAACATGCTTGTTTGGGAGGCAGTGGGTCTGTTCAGTGTCATACTTCTTCTATTTGAAGAGCCTTCCCTCATCTTGGTTGGCTGGATTTTATTTGCTTCTCTTTTTGACTTATCCATGGTTGGTTGGTTTTTGTGGCTATGGTTTTTACAGGATGAGGTAGCCTTGTCGCCTCTTACGACATGCCTGGTAGGGTGCAGTGTCACTATTCTTTGCTTCCCGTGAGGGCCCCGGTGACACACGGGCACTAATAAATTACAGACATTCATTAACTGGTGCCTGCGCAGAATAGAGGGAATAAAATGGTATGATAGAATAACTAATGTAGAACTTTGGGAGAGAACTAAACAGGCTCCAGTGGATCAGGAAGTGAGGAAAAGACGCTGGCATTGGATAGGGCACACACTGAGTAAACAGGAGAACAGCATAACTAGAATGTCTTTGCATTGGAACCCACAGGGGCATAGGAATAAAGGAAGGCCAAAAAACACATGGAGAAGAGAGCTGGAGAACGAGGTTAGAAAGATTAGGAGGACATGGGGAGAGCTCCATGCAATGGCGAAGGATAGAACGACTTGGCGTGAGTTGGTTGAGGGCCTATGCTCCATTGGGGGATAGAAAGGCAGAAGAAGGGGTCTGTTCCTGTTTTCCCCCACACTGGGGCCCCGAAACCCACAAGAGGAATATTTGATATATGGAGTTAAGTCTGTATTTGGGGACATGGAGTTAAGTCTGTTTTGGGACATGAAGTTCAGTCTGTCTTTGGGACGTGGAGTGTCTGTATTTGGGACATGGAGTTAAGTTTGTATTTGGGACTTGGAGTTAAGTTTGTATTTAGAACATGTCTTTACTTAAGATATGGATAAGTGGTATGCAGATAGGTATGTAAACAGGTAGGTAGGTAAGTAGGTAGGCAGGCAGACAGATAGATTAAATAGGCAGAACAGATAGATTATATAGACAGATAGACTTATGGATAGATGGCTAGATAAGATTAGATAGGCAGACAGACTGACAGATAGACAGGTAGATTGATGGATAGAAGATAGGTATAAGATAGGTATAAGGATGGATAGATAGATGTATAAAAGGGAAGATATACAGAGAAAATGCATGACAGGCAGACATAATAAACAAACTTTACTTTCAAAGGGTCACAAACTGGGCTGGCTGGCCCATCCTACATTCAGCCCTTCACATTCACACATGTATACCTTCGGCTGCCACTGCCAGGGAAGTACCATCCCTCATCTGGTGATTCGAACCATCTGCTTGATTCTCAAGACGGCAGTAATCGAACCCTTGCTGCACACTGCTGCCTATTTCAATCTGGGTTGGGGCCACATCCAGGAGCTCCTCTTTTCCGTGACTGTGCCCATGGTTGTGTCCGTGACCCCCTGGAGCCGCATGCGAGTGGCCGTGTCCAAACTTGTTGTGACTGTGTGCATGACCACAGCACATCTCCGAATGAAGTACCAGTCCCATTCTGTGGAAAAAAAGCCGTGATGTTAGTAAAAGCAGAGCCACTCTGTAGAACACAAGCTATGATGTTAGTAAAAGTAGACCCACTCTGTGGAACATAAGCCGTGATGTTAGTAAAAGTAGACCCATTCTGTGGAACACAAGCCCTGATGTTAGTAAAAGTAGATCCACTCTGTGGAACATAAGCCGTGATGTTAGTAAAAGTAGACCCACTCTGTGGAGCATAAGCCGTGATGTTAGTAAAAGTAGCCCATTCTGTGGAACACAAGCCGTGATGTTAGTAAAAGCAGACCCATTCTGTGGAACACAAGCCATCATGTTAGTAAAAGTAGACCCATTCTGTGGAACACAAGCCGCGATGTTAGTAAAAGTAGACCCATTCTGTGGAACACAAGCCATGATGTTAGTAAAAGTAGATCAATTCTGTGAAACAAAAGCCATGATGTTAGTAAAAGTAGACCCATTCTGTGCAACACAAGCCGTGATGTTAGTAAAAGAAGACCCATTCTGTGGAACACAAGCCGTGATGTTAGTAAAACTAGACCCATTCTGTGAACACAAGCCGTGATGTTAGTAAAAGTAGACCCATTCTGTGGAACACAACCTGTGATATAGTAAAAGTAGACCCATTCTGTGGAACACAAGACATGATGTTAGTAAAAGTAGACCCATTCTGTGGAACACAAGACATGATGTTAGTAAAAGTAGACCCATTCTGTGAAACAAAAGCCATGATGTTAGTAATAGTAGACCCATTCCTGTGAAACAAAAGCCATGCATGATGTTAGTAAACGTAGACCCATTCTGTGGAACACAAGCTATGTTGTTAGTAATAGTAGACCCATTCTGTGGAACACAAGCTATGTTGTTAGTAATAGTAGACCCATTCTGTGGAACACAGGCTGTGATGTAAGTAATAGTAGACCCATTCTGTGAAACACAAGCCATGATGTTAGTATTAGTAGACCCATTCCGTGAAACACAAGCCATAACGTTAGTAATAGTAGACCCATTCTGTGATGTAAAGAATAGTGGACCCATTCTGTGAAACACAAGCCATGATGTTAGTAATAGTAGACCCATTTTGTGGAACACAAACTGTGATGTTAGTAATAGTATACCCATACATAAAACCACAAACACAAACAAGAATACACAAATTAACTTGACTCAAGTGTTTCTGAGAATTATCACTGGCCAGTTGAATCTCAAAAACGAGTGTGACCATCAGAAATAAATACTAGCCAGAAAAAATCTGTCAATAGCAAGGGCCCTAACTCAGAAATATTATATAAAACTGTTGGATGTCAAGCCCCCCCAGACGAACTGGAACCCACTACAAGAATTATAAGGAAAGCAAGATGCAAATTATTAAAATATTTCTTGAGACCGAAAAAATGTGGTATTAGATAAGAATTAGGAGAAGGTAATAAAGACCAGCTGGGCAGCCGACAATTTCTGCTCAATCATGTAACGGAGTATAGTAGGTCATTTTTTTTCTTCTCAATTGCAGTCTGTAGATTATTGGCTTTGGTGTTTGTAGCAACTGCCATTTGCACTTACTGCATGGGCATATTTCAGGATTTTGCCAGGACCAACTGCCTGTTCACCAGTTTTTCACATGCAACAGTGAGGGACATTTCATTTGATTTTCACTGGCACAGGAACGGAACAATTATGGGGGAAAACCTGATTGCAGTAAAGTTGACACCTCGACTAAGACAACATCTGTAGAATTAACACCTCTAATTTAAGAATCAGAAAATGTCGCAACGGCTGAAAATTGTAATTTTGTGACAACTATCTACACTTGTTTCTGTGTTTGATTAGCTGTCAGGTGGGAGGCGAAACAGTTTTAATTGTTTTGGTGGGCCGCGGGTGGAATAAGGTCGAGAAAGACTGAGCCAGACAATGGATGCTAACAGGCTAGAACATTTCTTGAGGCCCCAGAGACTGATGGAGGGATAGAAGGAGGTGTGAAATACTAACTTTTTGAAAGTCTGTTTCATGTCAAGCAGATCGACTTCTTTTATCCCATATAGCTTTCTCTCTCTCTCTCTCTCTCTCTCTCTCCACAGAATGGCTAGCTGCTTTAAAAGATTCAAGTAGAGACTTCTTGCCTCAGACTTGATTCCATATAGCTCTCTCTCTCTCTCTCTCTCTCTCTCTCTCTCTCTCTCTCTCTCTTTCTATCTCTCTCTCTCTCAACAGAATGGCTAGCTGCTTTAAAAGAGTCAAGTAGAGACTTCTTGCCTCAGACTTGATTCCATATAGCTCTCTCTTTCTCTCTCTCTCTCTCTCTCTCAACAGAATGGCTAGCTGCTTTAAAAGAGTCAAGTAGTGACTTCTTGCCTCAGACTTGATTCCATATAGCTCTCTCTCTCTCTCTCTCTCTCTCTCTCTCTCAACAGAATGGCTAGCTGCTTTAAAAGAGTCAAGTAGAGACTTCTTGCCTCAGACTTGATTCCATATAGCTCTCTCTTTCTCTCTCTCTCTCTCTCTTTCTATCTCTCTCTCTCTCTCTCTCTCTCTCTCAACAGAATGGCTAGCTGCTTTAAAAGAGTCAAGTAGAGACTTCTTGCCTCAGACTTGATTCCATATAGCTCTCTCTTTCTCTCTCTCTCTCTCTCTCAACAGAATGGCTAGCTGCTTTAAAGGAGTCAAGTAGAGACTTCTTGCCTCAGTCTTGATTCCATATAGCTCTCTCTTTCTCTCTCTCTCTCTCTCAACAGAATGGCTAGCTGCCTAACAAAAGTCAAGGGATCGACTTCTTGCATCAGACTTGATTCCATATAGCTCTCTCTCTCTCCACAGAATAGCTAGCTGCCTAACAAAAGTCAAGGGATCGACTTCTTACATCAGACTTGATTCCATATAGCTCTTTCTCTCTCCACAGAATAGCTAGCTGCCTAACAAAAGTCAAGGGATTGACTTCTTACATCAGACTTGATTCCATATAGCTCTCTCTCTCTCCACAGAATGGCTAGCTGCCTAACAAAAGTCAAGGGATTGACTTCTTGCCTCAGACTTGATTCCATATAGCTCTCTCTCTCTCCACAGAATGGCTAGCTGCCTAACAAAAGTCAAGGGATTGACTTCTTGCCTCAGACTTGATTCCATTTAGCTCTCTCTCTCCACAGAATAGCTAGCTGCCTAACAAAAGTCAAGGGATTGACTTCTTGCCTCAGACTCGATTCCATATAGCTCTCTCTCCACAGAATAGCTAGCTGCCTAACAAAAGTCAAGGGATTGACTTCTTGCCTCAGACTTGATTCCATATAGCTCTCTCTCCACAGAATAGCTAGCTGCCTAACAAAAGTCAAGGGATCGACTTCTTTCCTCAGACATGATTCCATATAGCTCTCTCTCTCTCCACAGAATGGCTAGCTGCCTAACAAAAGTCAAGGAATCGACTTCTTGCATCAGGTTTAATCCCATTTTCTACCCTTGTGCCATAATGTTGATCTGTTGTCTAAACCTAAATCATATGTTGAGCTGCATGTGATAGCAAGGGTAGAATCGGTTGAGGGCCTATGCTCTATTGGGAGACAAAGGGCAGAAAGAAAAATAAGAGAAAGAACATCTACAATACCATGAACACAGACAATAATGTCTACAACACCAATGAACTCACACTATGTTGAACAGGACACCCAAAGAGGCAGTGATCAACATTTCATCCGGCTTCACATCCATGTAGTGCTCATGCAGGATCCGGTCAACAGCGATGTAACAGAGCACCCCACTGACCAGCCAAATAATAAACACACTGAACATGGCTCCGAGCACCTCTAGATGTGAAAGGTTAAACAAAAAAATAGGAACAATAACAATTTATTTCCTAAAATAAGTATAAAATGAAAAGTTTTAGTATAAGTCAAAATAGGCCAAAGGAACTTTTTCCATGCACACACACACGCATATTAAAAACCCATTTCACGCTAGTGGTGACCTCCCTCGTATACACTCACATTAAAAATTGGAGTCACTTTCACCATCATGCCTTTGAAAATTGTGGAAAATCAAAAGGCAAGTTGAGTATTTACAAACACTGGTTTTTGAAAGGGCCCATCTGTCTAGTCTGAGAATGGAGATAGAGGCAGTCACAGTTACTTTCTGCTAGCTTGAAAACCAACTGCACACACATGCTGTGACTGTAATAGACTAATAAAGCCATGTTAAGACAGGTGGAGACAAGCATGCTCCATGCAGAGTGGCAAGTATGGCTTCAGAGGTTTCTGGCAGTTAGTGTCCTTTAGATATTTTCTCCAGGTGATGCAGGCGTGCTGGAAAGCAAACAGGCAAACAGACTAGCTGGTTCTGCACAATTTATGGTCAATTAATGCATAACAAGCTAGTGATTATGATCCTTTGGGAGAAAGTAAACAGTGTGGAAGCACAAACAGACTTTCACAGTCTGAAGAGAATAAAGCAGTGTGGAGAGAACAGGGGATGTGGTTGATTTCATCACTCCGAGAAAAGGCATCTTCATGACTCTACTTCCTTTGCCTACATCCCTTAGTAATGATCGCTTCAGAGGCCCCTGGTGGCTGGCATCCTTTGGGTATTTAATCAAAGTAATATCTATGCATTTGGGAAATGAACAGGCAGATAGACTGCCTGGTTCTCCATGATTTTGTAGTGAACTGATGCACGACAAGATAGATGTTTTAAGAGTTCTTTGGGGAGCGAATGACCGGTGCGGAGGCACAAATAGATCATCCCTGTGTGAGGAGAATGGTGCTGGGGAAGTTACCAGGGAATCAGGCCAACGCTCAAGGATAATCTATCAGACTGTTACTGGTGCCATCAAAATTGGGATTCTGCACTTGCTGCTGAAGATGGGGACGGAGTGCTTATGAAAACGCCTCAAGTGCTTTAATGTAAATTCTTAAATCAACACTCAACATTTATGAGCAAGGATGACTATGTCTCTTCATGTACCCATACTAAAAATGGGGTGAAACTTGAAGTACTAAAGATTACTAGCAAACAGAGAAAGCTGCACTGACCTGCTCTGTGATATCCAAAAGACATCCTGCGAGTGGCGGGTTTGTTGGCCAACCACATGGCCAACAGGCTGATGATAAAGCTGATCAGGTCACTGGCAAGGTGAAGGACATCCGTGAAAAGGGCAAGACTGTTGGCCAGAAATCCCCCTGCAGAACCGAGATGAAAATGCATTATGGGTAAGTGTTTCGGTTAGGTTCACTTTCATCTCCCCAAATAGAGTAGGTCACTTTTCATTTACAAGTTTGTTGGGTTAGTCGACCTGAAGGTTACAGGTGTCCGGCTCTGTTGTTAGCTTTCTGTGATGTCTTGCATTTACTTTTTCATTCTAAGAAAGAGAATGTCTGTGACGTAGGCTGCAGCACTCTCCTAGGGGGTTGTGTTAGGGCCAGTTTCTCCATGTTTTAGGAGTGTTAAAAATGCTAGCGTGTTGAAATATACAACATGCAATATCAACAGCATTGTGGAACACCCCCGTAACCTTGTGCCAAGGTGACAGGTTCAGGAACTACCAATCAGAAGTGAGCTAATGTGTACATGGGCTGGGAATGGGGAGATCAATGTTACTTTTACCAAGTGTTTCTGCTCTTACAGATAAAAAAAAAATTCATTCAACACATGACAGCCCCTCCAAGATCCTCCCACACTGAACTACATTGACTGAGTTTCTGTATTTTCAGATGATAGTGTAATATTGTGCAATGGGAGCGCACAGAAAACACAGGCCATGTTTGACGAGTGTGACTAGTGAAACATCCCTGCATGTTACACAGCAACACAACCTGTAAAGTTTTATAAAGACCATGTGTTCCCATAAATCCCAAGGTCTCTCCCTCAGTCTGCTTTGTTTATTGCAAAGGAAAGGTAACACCAATTCATATGGAACAAAGCTTCCCAAGTGGGTTCCAGGCCCCATTGTAAACAAGAATAGTCCCACAGCCTCCCCAACAAGCATGTCATAAGAGTCGATAAGCAGAGGTTCCTTCGAAGTCTGAGTGCATCTGCCTGAGAGGCAAGGAACCAACAATCTGCATACAGTTAAGTCAGATCTGTAAAACGGATGTGCATGCAACGCTTAGGTTCTGGAACAAGACTAAAGTCCAGAGCTGGACAAACAACCAGAACTTGCTGTGGGAGTTTACAGCCAGTGTATGTGAAGAAGAATGGAACAAAGCAGATTGCAAAAGCTGCTGACTATGATAATACTAGCTGTTGTTTGAACATATTGTTCTGTAGACAATTTGTTATAATTTCATCTAATTTCATTACAGACAGTTTAATTTTACTAACTTTTATACAATTTGTGAGCTGCCACGGTGTAGTAGCTACAAGGTTGCCGTCAGATCTGAAGGTTGTGAGTTCAAAATCGAATGAAGCTGCACTTTTAAACACACAAAAAATGAGCTTGACAGACAGGTCGACCCAGCCTTCAGTGGATACCAGGTGAAGTTCTGGAAAGTAAAGGCGGCAGAAGTGATGCTGACCACATCACTCACCAAGTGTCGACTGGTCTGTAAAATATAAGTCTAGCCCTATATGCCCAACAGACCTGAAAACGCGGAAAAGGGTCCTTTACTTTTACTTTACTACAAGATTTAATAACAAAATATTATTTGCATTCACTTATATTTGTTTCTCTCAGCCGAAATTTTTTCTTTGATTTCCCTGGTCCACAGATTTTAAAAGACGGAAGAACACTGCTGTACCTGATGTTATAAACCGACTGCAACATTTCCTGGTTGCCTAGGGTTTCAGCAGGCCACAGTTATATTCCGTACATAAAGAGACAACAGAACAAATGGTTCGGTCATGTGTCAAGACAACCACAAGACAGTGTATATAATATATGCAATCGTGCCGGCAGCTCACACCCACTAGTACACGACGCGCAATATAGATGACTCAAAAGATTGAACACAATGCAACATCACACCCCTGTAACTTAGACTAGAGCGTGTGAAAGGTCACGAATTATGAATGAACGGACAATCACCGTATGTTTGGGGCAAAAAAACAAGAACCCATTTTTGAAATTAATATAAAGCAGTCTGCTGCCATATCGCCTGCAACAGAACCGACCCCGGCATGTAAAAATTATGAAACTGCGTTGACAACCAACCCCCTAAGGCACAGACATGGTATACAATGACTTAAAATAACTAGAGGCAGATGATTAATAGCTCACAGCTAAGCGTCCACTCAGCCCTGAGACAGGCATGCATGTTTAAATTTCCTGTACGTACAAGACTGTCACATAAATAATCTGTAGAAACAATATATCTCCGTCTGTCCGCACATCCGTTTTAAAGTCCCCCCCCCCCCCTTTTAGATTTACATTCAGCAGGGTTAACAATTTGAGATCATGCATCTTTCCCGAGGAAAAAACTAATGGATGTGAGTCATGGACTATCACTCAGTCTCAGAAGAAGAAAATCTGAGCTTTTAAAATTAAATGCTACAGAAAGGTTCTCAGAATACAGTAGACCAAGAAGAAGAAGAAACGTCGATATCCTTCAGGCCTGAACATCAAGGAGAACTGGCTCGTTAACAGCATCCTCTCCTGAAAGCTGATGTATTCTGGAGACGTCAAGCGTCATGGTGGTCTGGAGAGAACGGCGACGAAGGGGGCAGTTTCCGGAAACAGGGGCAGAGGCCGAACTTCACGAAGGTGGATACCCGACCTTGAAGATGCACTGGATATGAAAGCACACAGGGCTGGAGATCTGGCTTGAGACAGTGAGACTTTCAATCGTGCTGGGCAGAGAGCGACGTTCTGTAAAGGACGTGCTAATTGAGGGTGATGACAGTTAACTACACAAGGATGAGAATCCGACAGCGAAATATTCCGGAAACTCCGTTCAATCGAACAGCCATATGGCACAGTTATATTGGGGCACCAGAAAACAGTTACGTAGTAATAATAATACGAACTCCACAGGGCAGCATGTACAGCAGGAGTCCACCGATCATCAGTAGAAGATATCTCGTCGACAATTGTTCCGGCCTTAAACCTTCTAGACAACTTCAGAGGGTGGACCGACCTGGGTCATGACACCCAGGACTCGATCTTCTCCTGCTGCACTTTACCGGATGTTCTTGGAGAGCGACAAGACGAAATGGTGACTATGCAACGGGTACTGTGAGATTCCAAGTCACACACAAATACACACATATATATATATATATATATTGTCGCTGCGGTAGCCCATTAGACCAGCTGGCTATCTTAACGACCAAGTGACAAGCTTACGGTTGGTTCATCAGACACATGTTAAACTTTTGCAACTGGCAGAGGGACACTGGCAGAAATCAATCGGACACACTGGCTTTTAAGGGATAAGAAGCTCCGTTCCTCCAGGGACTCGGACCAGTCTACCGAGGCCCATCCCCTACGACATTCCGTTGCGTCCAGAGCCAGCTCGACGCTCTTACAGCAGCTTCGTCCAGTTGTTTTAGTGACCGTTTACGTTCGTCTGCTCGCAAGCCTAGCTGCTTTAACACATTGTACATGGAAGTGGAGATAAGATCTCTTGCGCCTACCTCGATGGCGAAGATTTTTACTGAGTATGGTCGTCTCTCCTCAGACCGGCTGCGAGCTCACAGTACTTCTCAAGCTTGTACATGTGATTTTCGTTTTTTCGGGACTTATACTCGGGTCTGTTTAATCAGAATAAGCTGGCGTTTTTTCCGTAGAGTGTAGGACTATGTCGGGTCTCATGCCGGTCTTCCAGATTAACTGGGTACGCCCGGCTCTCTAGCAAAGTTGGCTTAACCGGATTGCGCGGTGACCGGGTGACGAACTTCTTGTGGTCCGGGTTCACTCCCGGGGGTAGGCAGAAAAGCCACATTTCTCCCAGATTAACGGTATTTACAATGAAATCAAGGCCGAAAGGTTGCAATATCCATAATACCGAGCCTAAGGGTTAACAACTCATGGCTTCTGGATACTAAAACAAACAAACAAACAACTCTGGGTACCTCTCGAAGCCAGGCAGGCTGACAGCCAGTAACCAGTCCCTCGCACAGTCAATTATTGTTGGAGCGTATGCGACCTTTTTGAATTTACCTTTACACATCTGCCCAGTATTAAGGAAGCGCATTGGGGGTGACGGTAGGACTAGTCCTTTTAGTCCGGCGGCAGTGATACTGTACATGACCTACTTTTAATCTAAAGTAGGTCATGCCCAGTGTCAGTGACATTGTACATTACTTAATTTAGATCTAAAGTAGGTTATGGACTGTACGTATTCGGTTATTTAAAGTGGGGTATTGTACGTCTCTTCCCCTTGCCATTTACAGATGAGAATGCCCTTGGCTGGTTCATCCTGACCCCATACAGCACTGCAGGTCACACCTGGCTGGTGGTGGAGCGGCACGGGTGCCCTAAATTATAGTCACTGCAGGTCACATCTGGCTGGTGGTGGAGCGGCACGGGTGCCCTAAATTATAGTCACTGCAGGTCCACCTTTGGTGGTGGAGACGGGTGAAATTAATGCCCTTGGCTCACACCTGGTGGTATGGTGGATCGGCACCCCTAAATATAGCACTGCAGGTCACACCTGGCTGGTGGTGGAGCGGCACGGGTGCCCTAAATTATAGTCACTGCAGGTTGAACGGCGTATCCGGGATCTGCCGTTGGGACTGATACGTTTTGAAATCTCCGGATGACACGGTAAACCTTTGGGTATCAGCCAGAATGGGACAAACTCATCGCAAGACTGGGTGGTTGACAGCAATAGAAGAGAAGAAGAAGAGGATTTCGCGGTGCTCTCGTGCATCATTATGTTTTCTTTTGTATCTCTTCTTATTATTGATGCTTTATTCTTTTCTTTCGTTCAACCCCATCTCGATGCCTCAGAGATTTCGTGGCGAATTCTGATTGTATATCCGTCTCGCCTTTCCCTTGAGTGCTGAGCGTCGTCAAGACCCCCTGGCAACTCCTCGCAGCGCCATTCTCCTCAGACCGTAATGACCTATTTGCGCTTCCGGACTGTTCACTCGTTCCTAGAGGTCTCGTGTGTGAAATATAAGAAAAGAAACGCTTTTCCCCTTATTTCGTTCTTCTTTCTCTTAGTATATAGTCTTCACAGTGGAGTTGGGCTGCAGTGTACATCGATTGCTGTCTTTGAGAATATTACGTGATGAGACCCCATCTCTGCCACAGTGCGACTCTCTTGCCACTGACAGAAAAACGAAAGGAGAAAAATGGTTTTATGTGCATTTAATAAACTGATTAGAATTCAGATATTGCGGTCGCTTCGTGCAGGTGTTTGTTATGACTGAAGCTTGGCTGGTCAGCACAATCGGGAACAAAACATGGAGCTTACAAACTGTGAAAAAAAGGAGAGGAAGAAGAAAAATACCAGAACGGAAAAGGGTTGGTTTAAAAAAAAAGGGGGGTGATTTCAGATCCAATACGCAAATAGGACAAGAGACCAAGCAAGAAAATGTATCCAATGTTATAAATAAGTGCCGCTGGAATTCCATCAGCTATGCACTCAGAATGGATAAGACCATACCCCCTCATCAAGCCCTTATCGAGACTCGTAAAGGGAAAAAAAAACGGGGAAAACCAAAAGAAACTCTAAGTGGAACCATGTTCAGGGAAGGCTCAATCATGGGCCTAACAAACATCCAAGACCTAAAACAGTGGCAACGAACCGCCAGACATATGGACAGCTGTGACCTCTGCCCTATGCGCCCACCCTAGGCCCAAGAGGAAGACTAACTAATAATCAGGGACCTTATCGATGTACGCATTTTTGCAGGACTAACTAGACGCCAAGCAGTGACAGATTCTATCTGTTATGTTAATGTTATCACGATCGTCGTCCCTGCACAGTAGGCACTCTCATGCGTGGACTGTCCTCCGATGCAGTAGCCACTCCAAGGTACCTCTACTGACTGTTCCCATGAGGAGTTAGTAATAGTATCTCCTGTCTCTACCTCAAAGACGACACAGACGTGCTTTGCCAAGCCCCAAACTCCTCTGTCACGCAGTCGTGTTAGCGTCAGAGATTCGCCATGATCCCCCAACCTAGCCCGTACAGCGTTGATGATATCAGCTCTATCCACGCTTCTTCCCGTTTGCACTGGTGCATTACTTGCCAACTGGTCAGCTCTTTCATTGTCATTCACTGCTGCGCGCCCAGGTGTGTAGATCCAGATGATGGTACATTCTATTTATGTCTTCAGCTATGCGGAAACAATTACGAGATAGAGGGGACAACATTATATAACATTGCGGATTAAGGTAAACCCATCGCAGATACTGCCATAGGCGCTTGAAATCCCCTGCCTTTACACACATAATGCCACGACTTTGCATCTATCGCGTTTATTGGGTTATAGGACTTTTAAAGTTACTTATTCCCCATTTTCATGCAAATCAGGTCGGTTATGAGCTTTATTCGCTGCGTGATGTTTGTGGCTGCGTGTGTAAAATAGCGTCCTGGTTGTCACCAGCACCACCACCATCTTCTTCTTCTCTCTACATACGAAATTTGATACCAGGTGACCGGTAGCCTTGGTGAAAGCGATCGTGCAGTCCAGATATTAGCGTGTGCCATACAGGTTTGTCTTAACCGAGGTTGGAGCACGCCAGACTGCTTCTCTGTTGGCAGAGTACAGTCGACAATGTTCGAGCACATGGTCATCATTTTCTGGTGCCAGGTTGCAGGGATAAATCTCCGTTTGCTACACTAAAAAACTTGAACATGTATTGGTGAAGTCTGTTGTTCCTTGTCTTTAGTCTGAATACAACACACTGTTACTCTCTAGAGAAGCGACGAAGCCGCCCTTGGTGTGGATATCCACCGTAAATAACGATTTACTATCTCATTCGATCGGAGGACGCTGTGGTGTAACTGCTAGATCAGTGGTTCTCAACCTTCCTAATGCAACGACCCTTTCATACAGTTCCTTATGTTGTGACGACCCCCAACCTTAAAATTATTTTAGTTGTTACTTCATAACTTCAGGGATTACGTGTTTTCCACGGTCTTAGGCGACCCAGACGAAAGGATCGGTCGACCTACAAAAAGGTCGCCACAACAGGTTAGGAACCTCTGTGCTAGACGCTCGGCTGCGGATTTGAAGGTCTTGTGTTCAGGTCCTGACGTAGCCGGATTTTAAAAAAAAATGAACTTGACTCTCATGTAGACCAAGCCTTAAAAAGGTAAAGGCGGATGGCGTGAAGTTGACGAAATCACTCGCCAAGTGCCGAATTGGTCTACAATATAAGTCTAATCCTGAATGCCAAACACGCCTGGAGGTATGGAAATGTGGTAAAAGGTCCTTTACTTTACAATAAGCTGATGTGACATTTCTTTCATCCCATCATCAAACAGCAGGTCCTTTGCAGAACGTCGCTCTTATCACACTCTGCTAGAAAAACATTAACACTGCGGTAGCTCGTAGAATCTCCTGCCTCTTGCATTAACCTCTCTCTCTCTTTCTCTCTCTCTTTCTCTCTCTCTCTCTCTCTCTCTCTCTCGCTCTCTCTGTGTCGGTCAACGCCACCAGGACCTTACAGACCGACCAACACCCGGTGACACAGAGTTCCAAAATTGGGATAAGGATCATCTGGGCACAAATCATAGAAACCCTGTTTAACCGTTAGGTTATATTAGGGCCCCCGACTGCAGCCGGGGTTTAAAAGTTAGTTGCGTATCCTTTACAGGACGTTGCAGAACTAACCCCAGCACATTTTTTTGGCTGTTGTGGCTTTTCTAGGCAAATTATACGTTCGGTAGTTTGCCATTGCTTACTGGACGGTCAGCTTTCAGTACAACTGTTGAAAACCAACGCAAAAGAAACCTTCCGCCGCTGCGATCGAACCCATTACGAAGCGCGTTCGCAACGCCTAAGCCACAAACGCCGATAGCAGGGGTAGGGTTTTAAAATAACGAAAAATTGCGTCCCAGATTGGGACGGGTAGTCGTGTGTGCATTTTCCTACCTAAGAAGTGGCTTATATTCTATGCCCACCTTCGAGCTGATCTGTCCGGTTTTCTAGCACCACGCCTTCTGCTACTATACTTTCTAATCCACCGTAGTGTTTGGTATGATCAAAATTCTTCACTTTCCGAAACAAGCTGCTGTTTTACCAGTGTGACGAAATAACCTCAGTGGTCTCAAAAGTTATATTGTGTTTAATAATTTCTTATGTTCAGAGAAGGACAAAGAATTATAAGCAATAGACACTGAGCCCAAAATATTTCTAAATCCACCACAAAGGATTTGAAAATTGTTTAAACTGCGTTTCCAATCTGTAGCCAGACAAAGCAACCTTGCTTTAGGTAATATTACCTTGGCTAGGAATTCCTTTCTCTGTGAATGTCATAAATGTTATCTCCTGACCAGACTGTAGAGGCGAGGAAGGGGGAAATAACTTAGTGTCACACCTGAGATTAGCTCCCCTGAACCCGACCGTAGTGTCATAAAAGTTACATAACACAGACTGAGTGGGGCCTTTGAACAGGCTAGATCAGGGGAATTAAGTGGTCTGGTAGACATTTCTAGACAGGATGGTGTCCAGCGTCTGAAGTTTCACACATGATAGTGAAATTCTCAAGAGAACAGATGTTTGGCAATTAATAATGTCTAATCTTGGTCAAGGTCGTACGGTAGGCCGTTCACTGTGAGTGACAGGCCCACTGATAGCTAGGTTGATCTGCTAGGTACCTCAGAGGCGGGGCTTAGGTCATCTCCTGGAGGGTTGGGTAGAACCTAGTAGAGGGTGGAGTTTAACCTTGCAGACAGATAGAGGTATTAATAATACTAGCCTGTGGAATTCCCGTCATAATCGCTGCCATGAGCAACAAACTCAGGTCGCAAATTAGAGGTAATTCTAATTGTTGATTCTGGTTTGGCGATTGCTGGAATATCCCAGGTAAGCATGTACAATTATTTTCAATCTTGTATACATAGGTTAGGGAGTTAGCTAAAATCTATTCTACCTTTTCCTAATTTGTCTACACATTCTGCTTGAAATAGTTCTTTGTGAGTATTCAGTATCTCAGTTAGGGAACTGCTAAACTATTTCTATTTCTTGTATGTTTGTGGCACATGTTTTTCAGTGTATGTTTTCATGTTTATAAAATAAGACTTGTATACTGAAATGTAATGAAATTATAATGTTTCAACGATCAACCAAAACATTAGGTTTGGACTGTGGGAAATGATGCCCGCATATGCAGCCATGCTGTTACATTTTGTGTGCCCACCATGTGCTCACCTTATGTGTTCACCTAAACAGGGGATTTATAACCCCAGGGGAAGAATCATGAGTGTATATTATTCACTGTCACTGAAATATAATATGCAGGACAGCATGCTCGTATAAAATGTTTGGCGTGGTCAGCACATAACCCGCGCCACATGTTTATGTCAAATCAATGTCAGCAAGTTGGAAGTCTGAGTGATGACGGACAACAGAAAGTCAACTATCATGACAGAACCTTAGAGGGAAGGCAGGATATGTGAGACGTCGGTGTGAGACACAAAGACCTTCAGATTAGACTGGAGAGAATGTGGAATATGAGGAGGAGTGATGAGATATAATGTATTATTATATATTGTATTAATTGACACATGTATTCTTAGTGTAAGTCAAGATACTACACATATGTGTTTGTTTCCATTATTACAGCTCCCATGTGGGTGAGGATCAGTCTTTTCTAAGAACAGAAATAGAGGGTCATCACGGTCACGAGACTACATTGTGTTAGAACTAGGCCAGCTGGGAAACAGGTGGGAACCAGGGAACCAGGTGGAAGGACCAGGAGAACTGGGCGGAAAGATTGGAACAGCTAACAAGGGACTCAACACGAGGACTCTCAGAGGTTCCACTTTCTAAAAAGTTATGTAACATGTATTTATGTAACTAAACACCACCATTATCATTTATTCTAATCTTAGGTGCTCAGTTAGCTGAAGCATCTCACTACCACCATACCATCACTATTGACTAAAAATATAAATAATCAAAATGATTGCTAGGTTAATAAATCAAGTATATGGTCTTATCCTGCATCAGTTTTTGTAATTCCAAGTGTGTCTGTTCTTACATGTTTAATTAAACTGTTAAGATAGAATAGCATTTGGTGGGTGCTCATTAAAGAATACTAATTTTTTTTCCAAGAGAAGGTCGACGGATTGGGTCAACTGCCCTGTCTAGTAAATCATTCAAAATAATAATATATAGACATCTAAAACCCATTTCCTTCTCTTGTGGGTACCAAGTTCAGCTAAAGTTAATATAAATAACGAGCCAATATGGCTGTTTTCTTGGATATCCAGGACTTTGTCTGAGAGCAACATAGTCCGGATAATAGTTCAGTTAATCTGGTGGAGGGGATGTGTTGAGAGGAAAATCCCTACTCAACATATAAATAATTTAAACCCAAATCCAGAGAACCCACGACCCGGGTCGTCACACTAAAAGTGTTGTAATCTCAAGGGAAGTGGGCCGCTTCGTCACAACCAGCCATTTTTCCATGATGTTCAGACTTTTTTTTAGGATGTCAATATTTCTTTTCCGTGGTATTCTGAGAAAAGCTTAGTACTTTGACAGTCGAGGGGTCACATCCCTGCATTGCTTCAGGGAAGAAAGAGTCAGGTTGACGTCCCGGCAACAGCTATACAAGTTAAAAAGTGAAGGATCCTTTCCCACGCCTTTTAGACCTATTGGGTATATAGGGCTAGACCTATAATTTTATAGACCCGACGGCACTTGGTGGGTGATGTGGTCAGCATCATGTCGGCCAACATTACTTCCCATGACTGTAAGGCTGGGTCGGCATGAAAGCCACGGTCACGCCGGCCGCCTTTACTTCTCAGGACGGTGCCTGGTAACCAATCAAGGCTGAGTCGATTTTCAACACACGGCTAATGAAGACACCTTCTGTAGGGTGCCTAGCTGGTCACGTCTCTTAGTACACTTGCTTCTACATCAAGGCGCATCCGTCATCTGGGGTAAGAGGTTCGAGTCCGGACAAAGCAACTAGAACGTTTAATTTCTTTTTTCTCTAGTGTTTCCTTCTATCCTTCTACTTCTTTTTATGAATGCCGATGATTACATTGCCTGTTTGTTTATTATATACAGAGAAGAAGCATGCTCTCAAAATACTGAATGTAATATAATGCATCTGCATGTCATTATTAACGGTTACAACTAAATCGTCCGTGTACAGCAGTTTGCTAAATTTACGCCCGCCATCTGACAGAGCTGGTAAATCTTCTAGGGAACTGACTGTTGTTTCACCACATAAGCTAATGAGATCGGGTGATAGTGCACAGCCGTGTTTCAAGCCATTTGTTTAATGTGCTGAATTTATTAGCCGCAATGAAGAAGGGCTTACACGCAGCAGCCATGAAAAG
>CAJHNH020000417.1:900622-935622 GCA_905116865.2 Candidula unifasciata | reverse complement strand
CAGCCAGGGCAGAGTTCCAATACTGATGGTACCGGTAACAATCTGGTTATATTTCCGTCTTGCCTTTCCTCTGAGTGTGGTGAGCCGGCAAGACAAACCAAGAAGAATTAAGTAAATATAATACACCAAGCATTTTTTTTCTCTCGTCTAAATGAACTGGTCTATCTTTGGTTGGAGTCAAGAAAGCAATCAGAGAAAGGGAACATGTATCAATAGCAAGACATGAAACGTCACCCTGGGCTTCAACTGGCATCGTCACGGCATGTGATCCCATGTCTGCTTGTAGCACTACGGAATACCTTTGCCCCAGGAAGACGGAAAAGGTGGCAGTAAAAAATGAAACAAACGATGACTAGAGAGTTAAACTGGGAGAGTATGCTCCCGTACTCACAACAGTGGCTCCCAGTTAACTCTCAAAGGGTTTTCTGGTAGCGACTGAACAGTGAGGAGGCAAAAATAGATCCCTACGGTATGACGAGAATGGCGCAGCTCTATCTGAGTTGGAACTCTTCGCTTTCTGCCGAAGATGGGGACAAAGCGCTTGCGAGAATGTCCCGGTGCTGTGATGTCAATTCCAGATTCAAAGTTCAACGGAAAGGGGGGGGGGGGGGGGGGGCACAACAAAAAATAGCGATACTAACACAGCCAAATGATTCGACAAGAGTCTTTATCAGCTAACAAAATAAGGAGACTTAAAAAAAAAAATATGGACCCAGAAATACAGGTGACACGGACCGTGGAAATACGAAACAGTATAAAATATGGAATGGAAGGAAGATCTGTCACGAAACAAAACACACACGAAAGAGAAGGATAAGGACAGGGAAATGCACACATTAAAAAGTCAATTATATTGTAATGACTGCACTTGTGTCTCCTCCACACTGGCTATCTCTGGTGCAGAGTTAACACTGGCTCTGATGTCTAGAGGGTCACAACTCAATTAAAGCAGACATGATCTTCTTCACGGTCACACAACTTCTAACAACGGTTGACACCAGCGGCACATTTCACGAGTTTATTATCACTGTAGTACAATACACGAATCACAGGAGAATCCACTTACAGCATTCGGACAATAGACGTTGACATATTCACGGCTGGCTTTAACAATCAAACAGGGTACCATCACAGCTGGTCTACACGATCATTCATTCCTCGCCGATTCAGATCCACATGCTCTCGTCATTCTCCATTCATCTTCACTGCTTCATTTCCCATCCTTTCTCTCTGGGACCCAGTCACCGAATGACCGCCTGATTCTCAATCCCCCAGATCTCCCCATTCACACGTGACTCACTCTTTTCTGTCGTTTCACCATATCTCCGTGAAACCCATGCTCTCAGGGACTTCCCCAATTATGCCAATCATCCCCTGTCATTATCCCTATTTATAACATCATTACATATATATATATATATATATATATATATATATATATATATATATATATATATATATATATATATATATATATATATATATATATATAAGGGCTGTACCGAATATTCGAATAGTTGTTACCTTACACTCGTTTCTGCATATACTGCGATGGACTAAAATAACTCTCTTATTAACACAAAAGTTCCTGTTGCCTAAGTCGGTTGCGTAGTACAGCAGCTGGCAAGGTCTTCGCCTGCTGACTTGACCAAGGCTTTACAGCAGAGGTTCTTAAACTGGGTGCGTATGCTAGGGGTACCGCGGCGAAAATCAAGAAAAGTAGGCTTTAAATTGTGACATTATTAAAGAAGGCATGAAGATACTTAAAAGGTAAAATTTAAATTGTCTTTTCTCGCCACTGTCGAAAAGAGAACAGGCGTCAGGCAATAAGTGCATTTTATAAAATGAAGAACATCTTATGCAATATATCTTTGTCCTTGAAGGTTAGAAAAATAATTCTTGCTTGCTAAATACATATATGGTTGTGAGCCCTGGACAATCGGTAGGCAGGCCAAACAATTTCTTGAGGCCTTAGCGATGTAGTTTTACAGAACAATGCTTAAAATACCTTGAACAGAAAAAAAAAAAGCAACCAAGAGGTTTTGAAAGAGGCGGGAGCCCAACTTATCACAGACATCAGAAGGAGACAGTCATCATTTTTCGGCCATGTTATGAGCAGAGGAAAAATGGAAACATGTGGTGACCACTGGAAAGATCTGTGGAAGGAGGCATAAAGGAAGACAACGAGAGAAGATTCTTGACAATCTTGTTGCATGGCATGGAGGTGTGTCAGCACACGAACTAATACATGCTGCAGAAGATCACAGAGTGTGGCGAGGGATAATTGCCCACGTCAGTCGGCAAGGTACCTGATAATGATGATACACTATTCATATTCGTATTCGGCCGAATAGTTGGTCCCACTATTCGTATTCGACAGAATAGTGAAAATCACTATTTGGTATATATATATATATATATATATATATATATATATATATATATATATATATATATATATATATATATATATATATATATATATATATATACCAAATAGTGATTTTCAGGTATTAGCCAGAAAGAGGAGGAGGTGGAGGTGAGTGAGGAGATTTCAGAACGATTTCAGTAGCCACTATTTTTTAACAAGGTAATTTAAGCACAATAAACACAACTTCCCACTTCCATATCAAAGAAAACACACACGCACGTACACCCCCTTCCCCAATTCTAACATAGTTAAACAGCAGCAGATGTTAGCGATATGTTTCACTGTTGCTAGTTACGCAAGCAGTAATTTTGCAAGTCAAATCACACAGGTACAGTTGCTAAACAAACAATGAAAACTGACTGCTTGGTGCACAAGTGCTTTGCTGTGGGAGGGTGGATGTCATGGATTGTGAGTCACTGAGAGGCTGATGTCCCTGCCGGTTCAAGGTTTCAAACCTCATCCATGTGAGTTGTTAAAACTGACCTGAGCTATCAGGCAGATCTAGTGTGACATCTGTAAACGGGCAGTTTTAGCCTTTACCTGCCATGACTGTCTTTATTTACCGCTTTTGCGGTGTACACAGTGGGTCTTGAGCTAGTGCTGTCGCCACGGACTGTGCAGGTTAAGATTCTATTTTTAATTGAACCTGTAATATATGCACACAGTAATGTTAAATTAATAAAAAGCGGAGTCATTGAGGGTTAAGTGTTAAAGTCAGGGTTAGAAGAAGATATTGCAAGTTTCTTGAAAGCAGTTGTGAATCTTTTTCTTCTTCTTCCTCGTATTTTTCTTTGTTCACCAACTGTAAGCGGAAAGTCCGGGTTGTTCGTCCATTTAGATTTTGTGCTAGGGTCTGAGTTTTATGTGCATTTGCGATGTACTGGCTTATTTGTGTGCAGCTGGTCGTTCCTTGCCGCAGGGGAAGATTTACTCCGACTTGGAAAGTAGCTCCCAATTAATCGACTCTTACGACATGCTTGTTGAGAAGGCTTGTTTTTCCTCCTCAACTGGGCCCTGAAACTAACATGGAGAGGCCATATTATGAGAAGAACGAAAACAGAACATGTGTCCACTGGAGATATCTGGGAAAGCAGGGGTGGGGCGGTGGGGCGGACACAGACGAGTTCAAAGCGAGAAGATTCTTGACACTGTTATGTGATGGTTTGGAGAGGTGCCAGCACACATACTGATAAACGTTGTTAGGATCGCAAATTGCAGAGGGACACGATCGCCAACGCCATTCGACAAGGCACTTGACGAAAAAGATGATGATATGTCCAGACATGACACAAAAACCTTCCACTTTTCCCTCACATTTCCAGGATCCTTACTATGTAGGATTTTCCGGAGCTAAAGGCTCTCCTAACTACTGCCAGGTAGTTAGACTGTCGTATCTTAAACTTTATAGCAAAATCGTCACCCCAAAATTGCTCCGTTCCTGCGCCAGCGAAAACCACAAAGAATACCTATCGGTGTCCTCTGCGAAATACTGACACAGACTGCACTATCGACAAAGCCAGCAGCATACCTACAAGAGCATCAGACAGCCGTCAGCTATGCCAATGCACACAGTCCGGCGTCAGAAATGCAGTTCACCGTTGATGGAAGCAGCAGTAACACCAGATCAGTAATTGCACCCGCATTTAATCGTGCAAGGCACCGCTACTTTGCTGCCACAAGGCAACCCGCCATTTTCTGAATCGGCAGTTCACAAAACACACCTCGCTAGGCACACTACACAAGCAATTCAAATGAAATACGCTGCTTACAGTGTCACACCATGCATCCAGTTTCCAGCTATGCATTCAACTCAGTAGTTGGGCGACGGAACAAATCCCTCCAGTCTACATATGGAAGGAAAAGGTAACGGCACCTACTGTCAGAAGCGAAGCTTGCCACGAAATCAAGGTAGAAGGGCTGCGTTATCCATAGTACTGAGCCAAAGGGTTTACAACTAATGGATTCTGGACACCACCCCCCCCCCCCCCCCTTACCATTTAAAAAACACACAATACTGACCGGAGGTTATAAAGTAACAACTGTCTGGTGCTTAGCTCTTTTAATACAGGGGTGTTATTTTAACTCATTCTACCAAAGATATACTTTCTTGAAACTAATATATTGTTGGGTAAAAATTATTTCGAATATTAATAGCAGAGAAATTATGATAAGATGAAACTATAGACTTGACAGAGTGGAGTAATTTAAGAACTAGATATGACACTAGATAGCCGGCAAAACAGTTAAAGTGTGATAGAGAATATGTGTGTTTTTATGCATGCGAGAATTGGGCAATACGAATATATGAATCAATGTGCTATATAAAATCTGTCTTGTTCAATGCATGTGGAGGACATGAATAATAATAATAATAATAATAATAATAATAATAATAATAATAATAATAAGAAGAAGAAGAAGAAGAAGAATAAAAAGAAGAAGAACTAAATAGAGAACCTGTGTTATTTTGTGCATATGAGACCTGGATAATTAAAAAAGCAGTCAGAGTGATATAGAAGAATATGTGTAGTTATAATGTTTTGTGAGATGAGCACAAAAAGACAACGAGTGTTGTGCTGTGTAAAATCTGTGTTGTTTTATGAATGCAAGACATGGGCAGTTAGAATAGGAGTGTAGATGTATATTTACAGAAGATTTACAGGGAAACAAAGGCAATTTTATTTTCTGTAGAACACAGTACAGTGTACCAACTGTTCATTTGAAGGTGAACGCAGAAGGAGGAGGAGAAGAAGAAGAAGAAGAAGAAAAAGAATAAGAAGAAAAAAAAAAGAATAAAGAATATGAGGAGGAGAAAAAGAAGGAGGAATATAAGGAAGAAGAAGAAGAGGAAGGAATATGAGGAAGAAGGGGAAGAAGAAAAAGAAGAAGAAAGCAATGCACACACACTCAGCATCTTATCTAAATTCTCCCCATTCACAAACAGCAAACTCTCAGCTTTTTAATGTGTCGTCTCCGATCACATAAGAAACTATCACACACCCTCTTAATGCGCTATCTCTAAACATAAACAGAAAACAATAAACTATCACCCAACCTCTTAACGTGCCATTACCGGCCATAAACAGAAAACTGTAAACTATCACCCAACCTCTTAACGTGCCATTACCAGCCATAAACAGAAAACAATAAACTATCACCCAACCTCTTAACGTGCCATTACCAGCCATAAACAGAAAACAATTAACTATCACCCAACCTCTTAACGTGCCATTACCAGCCATAAACAGAAAACAAATCACCCAACCTCTTAACGTGCCATTACCAGCCATAAACAGAAAACTGTAAACTATCACCCAACCTCTTAATGTGCCATCTAAACATAAACAGAAAACAAAAAACTATTACCCAACCTCTTAACGTGCCATTACCAGCCATAAACAGGAAACTGTAAACTATTACGCAACCTCTTAATGTGCCATCTAAACATAAACAGAAAACTGTAAAAAAAAAAAAAAACACAGCTTGCAAATGTGTCATCTCTAAACATAAACAGAAAACAATAAACAAACACACCGCTACTTAATGTGCTATCTCTAAACATAAAAAGGAAACAGTAAACGATAACCCAGCTTCCCAATGTGCCATCTCTAAATATGAACAGAAAACAGTAAACTATAACGCAGCCTCTCAATGTGCTATCTCTAAACATAAACAGAAAACTGTAAACTATAACGCAGCCTCCTAATGTGCCATCTCTAAACATAAACAGAAAACTAAACTACAACCCAGCCTCCTAATGTGCCATCTCCAACATAAAATAAACAGAAAACAGTAAACAAACACACAGCCACTTACCTATGCCTTCTCCGATCATAAACAGCGAACATAGAACCACCACACTGATCAGCTGCCGGCGAGCTAGCTTGTCCGTTAGCGACATTCTCTTCTGCTGATGGCAATGTCTGTAAGGAACCCTGAGCGTCTCCCCAGCTCGCCGGACTCGATCCTGCTCCAGAAACTGCGGCGAAGCACTGAGCTCACCATAAACATTTCTGTCAATGTCTTCTCCTCTGTGGTTGGCGCAGGCGTGGTTGTCAACACCTTGCGCGTTGTTGTAACTCCCTTCAGACGCGCCTTGATGATTACCTTCTCGCATGTTCTGATTTAACGACTCGCCGTTTTTATAGCCCTTGGACATCGAGTTCCCATAGGGCACCTGGCGGCTGGTAATCGCGCGGAATCTCGACGACGCAATCTCACCCTTTGCGCCTGCTTTATTATTATAAACAGGTGTTGTGTGCAGCGAGGTCGCCAACAAATTACCAACCCTATTGTGTGGATTGTTAGTGGAAACAAAAGCCCGCTTGTCAGTGGAGCCCGAATCCAAAAGCGGAGCGCTTTCTAGAAACCCGCTCTCGCTCTCATCATCCCAAAGCGATTGGCCGCCTTCATCGTTTATGTATCGCATCTCCCCTCGACTGTCCAGTGAGTAAGATGTCCCAAGCTGCCCTGCTTGGCGATCGCCAATATTGGAGCTATGCATGCGAAATCTATTGTCCCCAAAAGCATCAACCATGACATGCGTTTGGTCTCCCATAGCGGCATCAACGTTTAACAGATTCCCAGTGTTTACCAGTAGATTGTCTTTGCATTCATGATGATCTGTCCCATTATGTTTTTCTGTACGTTTATTTTCGTGTTTGTTGTAGTATTAGAAGATTTAGGAGTAACAAAAGAAGACGAACTGTTACGTGTGGCCGAAGACGAGGTATAATCCTCAATAATCAGATCCCTGCGCGGGTATTCGATATAATCCTGATTATATTTATTGATTGCGTCTCTGTGGTGTCCGTCGGTGTGTACCGCCGACCCGGATAATAGGACAGCTGAAGTACTCGTTCCCTGTTGTACATTAGCCTTGGCTACAGGCTGTTGTGGGCCTGGGGGAGAAATGAATATCAAACGCCGAGTTTCTGTCGAATCCCGGGAGAAATGGAGGTCCCGAGCTGACAGAAGATTGACGAGGAGATGACAAATTCACTCGCGGAACATTGTTAGGAATATTCCGATGTGGCAGCGAGGGCTGTAATTGAAAGTTTAAACTCTCTGATGGAACTGATCCTCTTAATTCTGTTACTGCTAGCTTCAGAGAAGGTTGCTGCCACTGAAGGCCAGCGATCAAAGCTGGACTCTGAGACGCAGACGTCCTTAAAATTGGAGACGAACTGTAGCTATTAACAAAAGTTGGATCTCCAAAGTTTAACGGATCAAACGCGTCCACGTTGTTTTGCTTGAAAACTGTTCTTGGTCCAGTGCTAGGTTCCTGCTTTTGCTCTCCAACGCGGTACTCCAAATCCTGCCAAAAATCGTGTCTGGTTGCATCAAAGGGGTTTAATCTTTTCTGGCGGGAAGATAGGGCGGCTTTTATATCATCTGCTTGTTTGTAGATAACTTGTTCTTGTTGGTACTTCGGCGGATATTGATGTTCTGGTAAGCTTAAACGTTCTGGGACATCTGCAAGGAACAGAACAACAAAGAAAAGTCATTCGTCTCTTAACATTAACTCATTTTGTCTCCCGCTTGTTAACGGAGTAAGTAAAGTAAAGAACCCTTATCCACGTCTTCTGGCGTACTGAACATCTAGACCTTTATTTTATAGATCAATCGGCATGTGGTGGTCAACATTACGTCGGCCGCCTTTACTTTCTAGGACCTTACATGGCACCCATTTAAGGCGAGGTCGACCCGGGAACCAAGAACATTTTTTTAGGGGAAAACAAGTCCGGCAGGACCTGAACCCACGACCTTCCGATCCACAGAGCTCGTGTGTCCCGCCCGCTCAAAACTGCTACTACCTGTCACACTCGTCTATACTGTCTACCATCGTGGTAGTGTTTTATTTATGTATGTGCTGATGAAGGCTACATAGCCGCAACGTTCACGTTCTGTCTGTGTTTGCTATGTTGTGAAGCTTGCTGATATACTTTTCGTTCGGTTTTATACCTTTCTTTAACATCTCCTTCTAGCACCCCAATCCATTTTGTTACAAGAGAAAGAAGAAGTAGAAGAAGAAGAAGAAGAAGAAGAAGAAGAAGAAGAAGAAGAAGAAGAAGAAGAAGAAGAAGAAGCACGTATAAATACAGCGATAAGTCATTATGTAACATTATTCATGGCTGGATCACCATTGTCAACCCCTGCCATTAGCAACCAACACCTGTATATTTATTATACAGCAGACTAGTTCATTATGTCAACTGTTATACTTGACACCATCGAGCTGGCGCCATCGAACTAACACCAAACACGTCAAATTTACAGCACACCTTTATTTCGCTTAACTGACATTTTTGATTTAATGAGAATACTATTACTAACACTACTTCAATGTTGCTGCTGCTACTACAACTTCTTTGTATTCTTATATTGCTAATGCAGCTGTTGCTGCTACTTTTTTGTCAACCATCGCAGCCGTAACTACTACTAATATTACTGCTATTTTTTTTATTTAACTACCACTTCTGCTTCTGTAACTACTACTAATATTACTGCTATTTTTTTTTATTTTACTACAACTGTTGCTGCTGTGACTACTACTATTATTGCTGCTATTTTTTATTTTACTTACTACTTTTGCTGCTGTGACTACTACTATTATTGCTGCTATTTTTTTTATTTTACTACTACTGTTGCTGTGACTACTACTATTATTGCTGCTATTTGTTATTTTACTAACTACTGTTGCTGCCGTGACTACTACTATTATTGCTGCTATTTTTTTATTTTACTACTACTGCTGCTTCTGTAACTACTACTATTATTGCTGCTATTTTTTTTATTTTACTACTACTGTTGCTGCTGTGACTACTACTATTATTGCTGCTATTTTTTGTTTTACTACTACTGTTGCTGCTGTGA
Source organism: Candidula unifasciata (assembly GCA_905116865.2). NCBI lineage: Eukaryota > Metazoa > Mollusca > Gastropoda > Stylommatophora > Geomitridae > Candidula > Candidula unifasciata. The sequence continues at coordinate 926,315 of CAJHNH020000417.1, read as the reverse complement.
CTACTACTATTATTGCTGCTATTTTTTGTTTTACTACTACTGCTGCTTCTGTAACTACTACTTAGGTATAGCAATGGGTCGTTTTGTTTCGTTTATTTTGCTATACACTTTCGTCCGTAACTACAGACGCGAGTGCGTCCCGAAAATGCAACCCGAATTGTCCGCTATTGAGAAATAATTTTTTCAATGCTCTTTACGTGAAAGATAAAATCGGAACAATTATTAGGAGTTATTGGAGAGATGCCAGGCTTTGACCTGAGATGGTTTTGACGCGTATTAAAAAAAACGATTTTTTTTGGCAGTACGCAGTGAATTAAGGGTAAGTAATTTCGTAAATATCTTCTTAATTAGCCAGATTATTACCGCAATGTGTGGTGTATTTTCAATTCTTTGTTAATTTTTATATAAGTGTGGGAAATTTCACAAAGATTGGCAATACCGCAGATGTTTAAAAATTGTTTTTAGTGGCATCACTGTTTTTGCTTTAAATCCAATATGTTTGCACTAGGAGACCGTTTTTCCCGCTTTATAAATAACTTAAAATAATTATTAAATTAGCTAACGTTATTTTAATCATTTTTTTTAAATCCACAACCATTGTAGCATTTGTTCATGCATCTGTCATTATTTAGAGCCTTTCGTATTCTCTGTTGGAGATATTTTTGCCTGATCACCCCCAAATCCCAATAATTAATTTAGGCCATCATTGGTAGGATGATTCTTTGGTAATTAACTTAGGATGCTTAGTAAATTGACAATGTTATGTGAGTTACTTTTTAAACATCCACAAACATTGTACCATTTTTTCATGTGTTTGTCATTATTTAGACCTTACAGAATTTTATGTTGGAGATATTTTCACCTGCCCATATCTTGATCACGAATTTCATAAATTCTGGCACACACAAAATCACACATTGGTCTGGCTAGATTCCCTTCCAAATAATCAGCTGCAGCTATTTGTTGATTTTGCTTTAAAACAGGCAATGAGGGTTAGACAGCTAACATGTGAAAGAGAGCAAGCCAGTGAGAGGGTGGCTTTACATAAAAATTATAAAGCTTGCATAGATGCTTATGAGAAGGAGCTGAAGGCTGCAGTAGCTCAGATAGGGTTAGTTCCTGCACTGCTACAGTTGAAAATCTTTAATGATTTAGATAGTGAATCCAACATTCATTTAGAGAGGTTTTTAACTGATAATGCATGTTTATCAAATGTAATACTGCGACATGTTTGGCATCAAGATGGCCAGGACTGTGTTTACTTTGAGATGGTGAGGAATGTGGGAACCACACACACACACACAAAAGATAAATGTAAGAAAGTTATTGATTTGTGGTACTGGAGAGAACATGATGAGCCATCAAGTGACTTTTGTAGTATGAATGTTAACAGTTTTTAGTCGACTTCGCACTGGGGGATTTATCATTTTTGTAATATTGTATGTACTTGTGGTCAGTGTTTCCATCGTCCATTAGTATGTCTTACATGAATAAGAAGGTTATTATTATTGGTTTTGATTTATAATAAAAGAGCTGTTGAGCTCACACTGTCTCACGGGCTGGTATTATATGGAAATGGCATTTCAAAAGTGAGCTTAGTTGCTTTACTAGCAGGATTAACAAAAACACCTAATTTTAATATATGGTGTCATTTGTTTTGTGCTGCAACACATCACATGGTTTTGAGTGTTTATCAATGTATCAGTGAGTTCGCTTATTGTATATTGTATTGGTAACTTTATTTTATATTCATTTTTAGTGTGTGACTTTTTCCTGACTGTTATTCTCTGGGTCACTGCCTCTTTTCATTTTTTACCTGTCTCTGTCATTCGACTTGTTGCTATCCCCACTGTATGTCCTCTCCTGTGGTATTCACTGGCTCTGCTGCTTTTACTACTTTTACTGCTGCTATCAATACTGCTTCTAGTACTACTATTTTCTGCTACTAATAATAATGCTCCTTCTGCTGGGTTACACCTGGAAAATTGAGGATGGGAGTCCCTAAGGACATCCTCTATGGTGAAGTAAAGAGGGGTATAAGATATCGAAGCCGACCTCTACTACGATATAAAGAAGTGTGCAAGTGGAAAATGAATGATAAAGGTATTGAGGTGAACTCGTAGGAACAAAAATGCAGTGGACCGTGTTGTGTGGAAAAGGGGGAAGGGGGTGGGGGGCAAATCAGGAAGGGAATGAGAATGAAGGAAGAAATTATTGCAAAAAGGATGAAAGCTGAGTCTCAGAAGAAACAGACTGAATACAAATCTTGACAACAATGGTTCTGAAATCCCATGCTATAATTGTGGAAGACTTTTCCTAACGCAGGCGGGTCTTGCTAGTCATACTCGCCATCGCCATGGGCTGTGAGTCCCATGCCTCATCGTAGCATAATATAACATTATCGTTTGGAAAGACGGAAAGGTGCCAATGAATGAATAATCGAATGCTGCTGCTACTACTACGACTGCTGCTGCTACTACTAGACCCAGTCTTCTACATTTTTTGTATAAATAAACAGAGGGGGAAACCATTTGAGGCCGTTAAATATTATGAATTAATCAAGTAACAAAAAGTATTGTGAACGGCACTCATAGAAAGAAGTAGAAAGATAGAAGAACACACTAGACAACATAAAAATCGAAAGCTATGGTTACCGTGCCGGGAATTGAACCTGTCACCCCCAGACGGCGTCTGCGCCTCGCCATGAATACAAGTGCACTAAGATACATGGTCAGCTAGGCACCCCCACCCCCCCCCCCCCCCCCCCAAAAGGTGTCTCATTGGCCCTGTCTATCGTACAGCTTGAAATCCACGACTATGGAATACGGACAGAATTCATTTCAACCCATTGAAATGGCACCATAGGTTACAGAAATTTATATTAACAAAGCAAATTCTGTTACTTGATTAATACATTTTTTGTACAACATTGCTTCGGCACGAGTCTGCCAAATAAAACTTTTACCTGGTCTAACGCGTTAAGAATTTGCTAGTCTATTCTGAACACATTTTCCGGGTCGTTTTACAAAGAAAAACAGGCAATTTCCGTATAAATCCTACACTTTGCTATAGTAGTACTATTTTGACTTCTTTTGTGTTTTTATCTGAGCCTCATTCAGCTAATAATAGTTATTCTTTCGGGTTTCATTGTGTTTGCCGTAAAAGGGAGTATGTCTTGTCTTGGCAAGGTTTTGTGTTTGAAAGAATGCTTCTTTCTACTGCTGAAAAAGCAGTTGACAATGGGATCAAAACTTCGAGGTCGATGTGGCTGCAACAGTTTCACGGATCTTCTTATCTTAGCCTTCTTCCTCGCGTTTATCGGCTGTAAAGTTCTGGTTGTTCATCCACTTCTATACTTTAGTCTTGCCCCAGAACTTGAGTTTGAGGGAAGTGGGGAGTTATAGTGAGTCGTGTGGGTGGGGTGGACAAATATGTAGTGTGAGTAAGTGGGAAAACTGGAGAGTTGTAGTGGGCAAGTTAGGGGAGTTTAGGGTTACAGTGGGTAACTGAAGGAAGTTGGGAGATATAGTGTGAGATGTGAGGGTAGTTGGGAGTTATAGTGAGAAAAGCGAGGTAAGTAGAAGGTAAAAACAGTTCAAGGATGAGACAGGATGCCGCTAAGAATTTTTTTTGTCTACATAACACAAAGCAGAGAGCTACGGCTTTCGTCTGTGAGCAAGCGATATGACAAATTAATTAATTCACACACTCAAGCAAAATTAATTATCCAGTCGCCTCTCAACTGATTGTCCTCAACAGCCCTGTCCGACCTATGTGTTACTTTTCCATTATTAAACTGTACGAAACAGTGAGCTGTAATTCTAGTGACAGCCAGTTGGTGGTGGCACCTCTGGCGACTGCTTTATGCATTTAACGCATGTGCCAGCGGTTGGATTTTTACCGCTTCTGGTGTGTGACTATTCACGTAGGACACCAAAAGGCAATAGGTGTTCTCTTAAACCAGTGATTCTCAACCTTACTAAAGCTGCGACCTTTTAATACAGTTTCCTCATGTTGTGGCAACCCCTAAACAATGACTTTCCTGCATAACGTCAATGAATATATGTTTTCCGATGGTCTTAGACGACCCATGTGAAAGGATCGTTCGACCCTCCCCCCCCCCCCACCAAAAAAAAAAAAAGTCACGACCGGTAGGTTGAAAACCGCTGCCTTGGACAGTGGTATGGTGACCTGTATTTTTACCGGCAGACTGCTGGTTTTGGCACCTCTTGCGTCTGCCTGATATATTTAATGTGTGTGCCAAATGTTGGATTTTACCGGTATTGCGGTCTGACTATCGACGTGGGACAGTAACAGGAATTATGTGTGCTGCAATTCTATTTGCAGACCGATGGTGTTAGCACCTCTGGCAACTGCCTTATAAGTTTAATACATGTGAGAACTATTGGATTTTAACGATACTGCTATCCTACTATTCACGAGTGCCATACAGTTGGAACCGAGACTAACAACTTGATGAAGAGTCAGAGAAAACTTTATGTTGTTTTAAACATGCCAGGGAGAAAAGCTGGCCGAGAGGTTAAAACGCTGGGCTCTCATTCCGTTCGGGAAATCCGGGTTCGAATCCGCGTGGTCAAATTAATAAATGGGTTGCCCACTGCCCATCACGAAGGTTTGTCTGCGGAGGTCACCGCAAAGAGGTGAGCATTGCATATTATGAAAAGAAAAAACTAAAAACAACTATATTAATTATGTTATACTGCAAAAGTCAATTTTCTAGATTATTCTTTTTGATGCTAACTGGCTGCAAATCCCGCGGAAAGGTCTGATCGTTCGTCCACCTCTGGACTTCAGTACTGTTCCAGAACCTTAGCGTTTCGTGCATATCCGTTTTACAGATTTGACTTTTTTGTATGCATATTGCTGGTACCTTGCCATTCAGGCAGATGCACTCTGATTTCGAAGAAAGCCTACAAATTGTCGACTCTTACGAAATGCTTGTTGCGAAGGAAGTGGCTCTATTCTTGCCCCCCCCCCCTCCCCCCGAGATCCCCGAAACCACTGTATTTTTAATGAATGTGCTCACGGGCCACTTGTCCTCCTTAAAACAGGGTTGCAACTCGAAACATTTTGGGAACTGCTGACCTAGTGCACTCAAGGTTATGTGTTTTCAGACTTCGACATTTGGTTCGCATGTGCTAGTGTTGTGGTCACCTGCGTGGGTTGCCGACTGAACTATGGAGTCAGTGATTCGTGCGCGCTTTCAATAGAGACGACTAGCCTCTCTGCTGAGATAAGTCTAGCCATACGGTATTGAACCTACTGCCACAGAGTCAACGTTTCCTTCTTCTTCTTCTTCTTCATTTCTGTACTGCGGGGATGCCTCGCGGCGTCAGGGTAGGAGGAGATCTCTAGAACGGGCTATTCTGTTCGCTTTTTTATAAGTACTTTTCAGTGTCTCTGATATTTCTGCGGTCCATATCTGCTTGGTCGACCCCTGGCTCTGTTACCGCTGTATCTGTCTAACACTGCTCTCTGTGGGGCCTTGTCTGATGCCAGTCTTGTTACATGACCAAGCCATTTGATTTGTTGTCTACCGATAAAGTTTAGCATTGGTTCGGTGCCGACTCTTCTCCTGATATCATCGTTTCTAAATCGACCTTTCCGAATTACACCTAGCATAGTTGGTAAACATTTCAATTCTGTCGTGACTATTTTCATTTTGTCTTCTGAAGACGGTGTCCATGTTTGACATTGATAGCATAGCGTTGGTATCATCATCATTAGTCCTCGTTATGCCTAGTGGCACATGAGGCTTCAGAGAGGACTTTCCATGCTTTCCTGTCATGTGCAGTCTTCAGTGAAGTTTTCCATGTCAAAGATGCCGCACTCAGGTCACTTTCCATCGTTCGTCTCCATGTTGTTTTTGGGCGCCCCTGTTTTCTCTTTCCCTTTGGTGTCCATGCGAGAGCTGTTTTGGCAGGTATATCAGAAGTCATTCTCATAAAGTGGCCAAGCCATTTCCATCTTCTTTTGGTAATCATACTGTCTAAAGTTTCTTAGTTTGTGGCTTGAAGTAGTTTAGTGTTTGATTATATCTGGCCAGAAAATTTTTATAATTCTACGTAGGCGTGGAAGGTGGACAGCTTGTGTGCATCATTTTTGGTCATTCTCCAGCATTCCGCTCCATAAAGAAGAACTGGCAAAATGATGCTCTTGTAGAGTCGGAGTTTTGTTCCTCTGCAGTAATTGTTGGATTTCCAGATATGCCTCATCCTTCCAAAAGCAGCTCTAGCTTTGTTCAGGCGTGACTGTATGTCTTCCTCTGTCCCTCCCAGTAGGGACACCACACTGCCAAGATATGTGAAATGTTCTACATTTTCAAGTGACTGGTTACTTATGGTCACTGGTTGTTGGTTTGGACTGTTTGTCGTGATCTTAGTTTTCTTTGTATTTATTCTCAGTCCCACCATTTCTGCTGTGCAGTGTAGTCTGTTACTTTTCTCTTGTATATGTTCATGTTTATGTGATAGGAGTGCTATATCATCTGCAAAATCAAAGTCTTCAAGCATGGTGAATGGAGTCCCTCGTATGCCTCTTAATGTCCTGTCTACTGTGTTCTTTAGTATCCAATCAATCACAAGGTTGAAGAGGAGAGATAACAACACATCCCTGTCTTACACATGTCTTTACTAGGAAAGATGTATTGTAATTTTTTATACTGCAGGAAAAGTCTTTATAGAAGAGAGCAATTATGTTGACTATTTTTTCTGGAATTCCATAATGTCGTAAAATTTTCCACAGACCGTCTCTATGGACGCTGTCAAAAGCTTTCTCAAAGTCCACAAAATGAATATATATACTTCTCTGCCATTCATTGCATTGTTCTAAAATGTTACGTACGGCGAAGATGTGCTCAAGTTATTCTTCTGCCCTTTCTGAATCCTGCTTGTTTCACTCGTAGGCATTTATATACTCCTTTTTCAAGCCGCATTATGATGATTTTACAAAATATTTTGCTTGTTAATGAGAGTAGAGTAATTCCCCTCCAATTATTGCAGTCTGTTAAGTCTCCTTTTTTGGGGATTTTGACTATTGTTCCTTCAGTCCAGTCATCAGGCAACAATTCTTTTTCCCAAATATCCTTGAACAATGGTTCTAGAATGCTAGCAGTTGTGTTGGAATCTACTTTGAGAAGTTCTGCTGGCAGTTCGTCTTTGCCTGGTGCTTTGTTGTTCTTTAAAGTGTGGTTACCTTTAAGGATTTCTTGTTTGCTTGGTGGTTCGGTAATAATGTCAATGTCCTGAGAGGCTGGTTGAATATCTGGGAGATTTTCAGGATCAGGTCTGTTCAAGAGGTCGGAGAAGTGTTTAGTCCACTGCATGTCTTGTTTTTGTTCTGTGGTGAGCAGTCTGCCTTGGTTATCTCTGATGGGTATGCTGTGATAATTGTTTCTGTTTCCGCAAATTTGCTGGGTAATTTTGTGTAGGGTTTGTAGATCATGTGCTTTAGCAGCATTTTCTGCTGTTTCTGCAAGATTTTCCAGAAATCTTCTCTTGTCAGCTCAGGCACTTTTCTTTGTCATTTTTTGTAGTTCGCTATATTCTAACATTAGTTTGTCTTTCTGACGTTCTCATTTAATGTGATTTATGAGGTTCTTTATTCTTTTTCGCTTGGCAATATAGTCCATGGTTTGACTACTTATCCATTCTTTGTGATGTTGTTTCCTGGTTCCTAATATGTTATTGCTAGTTAATTTGTATGTTTCTTTGATCTGGTTCCATCTGTCTTTAATGCTGATTGTAGTTGGAGTTTCTGGGTCACTTGATAGGGTTTGAAATCTATTCTTGAGTTCTACTATAAATTTAATGGCAATGTCTTTTTCTCTTAATAGGTTAACATTGTAACGTGCTGTCTGTATCTTAACTTGCGTGTAAACTTTTTTGAGTTTAAGTCGTAATAGAGCAACTACAAGGTGATTATCGCTTCCCACATCTGCTCCTCTTCTGACACGCACATTGAGTAGGGACCCACGCCATTTTCTGTTTACCATGAAATGGTCGATCTGATTTACACCTCTTCTGTTTGGGGATATCCATTTAAGCTTGTGTACATTCTTGTGAGGAAATAGTGTTCCTTCTATAACAAGTCTATTCGCCGTGCAGAAGTCGCTCAGTCTTTCCCCGTTGTCATTAATTGCACCACATCTTTGATTTCCCATTGATAATTCTCTATTCAAGTTGTTGTTACCAACTTTTGCATTGAGATCTTCCATAATGCATAGAATATCATGGTCTGGTACTTTATCTACTATAGCGTTGGTAAGTATACACATATATATATATATATATATATATATATATATATATATATATATATATATATATATATATATATATAAAATCCCGTTAGAATATATTATGTGGTGAGGTTCCCCAGTGTCTTCCACGGCGCGACTCTCGTACCTAAGACCACAAGAACGATTTTTAAAAAAAGTCCTAGCGAGGACCGACACTCAGAACTCTAGGATCATCAAACCGTTGAAACCAGCCTCGAGTTTGCCTTTCGGCGTGTGTGTTTACCAACATGCAGAAAGCTAAAAAAAAAAAAAGAAGAAGAAGAAGAAGAAGAAAGCAACATAAAATTGGTGTCATGAGCCTCTATACGCTGCGGGATTTACTAAGGAGGGGATCCGAGCACTTATGGACTGAATGGTTTGATGTACAACTAGAATAACTAACTAACTAAACAACCAACTAACAATTGTTAACCGCATTCGTTAACCTGTAAATCACTAAGCCTCACTATGCAAATTCTTCTTAACCGTATTTTTGAACTCTCCACTTGAAAAATCAAAAGTAAAACGGGGAAAAAAAAAACACAAATATTAGCTAGCGTTTGAAAACGCCCTCACGAAAATATAAGAAGACAAATTGTATGTAGGATATTTATACGGGCTCCGCATATAAACATTATCATAATTTATGGGCTAGAAATTGTTTATACTGTGTGCTTTATAAATATTTACCAAATCATTATTGATGCCTGAATAATACAACGCTGACGATTCGTCAGTGGTCACATATGAAAGACAAAAATAACAAATCAAGCCGATGTAATACTAGAGACACAAACATTAAAGTAAAAGAAAGTAGAACAATCTGTACTGCAGTGGATTCCAGGTCACTGTGGCTTAGAAGGCAATAAAATAGCGGACAGATTGGCCAGAAGCGGCAGTGACATGGTACAACCAAATAGCGACTTAACCCACCAAGAGACGAAAACATTAATACAATCTAGTATCCAAGAGAGGTGGCTAGATACCCACACCAGATTCTCTCCCAGACTCGCTCTAGAGAGGGACAGTGCATTATATTCAGACTAAGGATTGGGCACGACAGACTTCGTCAACACATGTTCAAATTTATCGGTGTAAGAAACACGGAGACGTGTCCCTGCAGCGTGGAACCCGACAATGCTGAACATGTGCTCCAACACTGTCAACTGTATGCTGAAAACAGAAACGCAATCTGGCAAGTTCGCACCACAGTAAAGACAGAGCTGTATGACACAAGAGAACAAATGGACTGCACAATAGCTTTCATAAAGGCTACCGGCCTCCTGATAATAAGTTTTTCTGACAGAAGGATAGAAGAAGAAGGAGAAGAAGAAGACGAATTTACGTATTTAGTTAACCAAGATAGTAAAAAGCAAAGTAAATGAAACTGTTCCATGCCTTCGGGTGTATTGGGTTAGACCAATCGTCACTAAGTGGGTGAAGTGGTCAGCATTGTGCAGGCCACCTTGACTTCCCCGAACTCCACCAGGTACCCATTTAGGAATTTTGTTAGTGAAGAAATTGAAGGGAAAAAAAAGACTGACACGCACTGAAAGGGCATCAAAGATCTTAAAACCCTGAACAAAAAATGAAATTTCAAACCGTATAGTTTTAAAATCACAGAAGTCCCCAATTAGTCGACTCTTGCTAAATGCGTGTGTGGTGTGTTGGGAAATGAGCAGACAGCTAGACTGGCCGGTTCTGCACCACTTAGTGGTAAACTGATGCATGAGGCTTTATTTTGTGAGGGCCTTTTCGGAGCTAGTGAACAGTGTCAAGGAACAGACAGGCCATTACGGTCTGAGGAGAATGGCACTGAAAGGGTTTACAAGCGGATCTGGCCGACGCTCGACACTCAGGGGAAAGGCGAGACGGATATACAATCAGACAGTTACAGGTACCATCGGAATTTTAACTCTTCGCTTGCTGCTGAAGATGGGGACGGGGCGCTTATGGGGGTGTTCCGATTGTTGTGATGTCGATTCTTTATTCATCATACCACACGCTTGTTGGGGAGGCTATTCTTGTTCTCCCTACACAGGAAGAAACAATTAAAACTACAGGATTTTATACTGGCAAAGGATATCGAAACAACTCAGTGAGATGTCCTTAAACGAAAATAAACATCTATAACAGAGGGACATAGGGGAAATACGACAGCCTGGTTTTAGACTTCATCAGTGAATCGCAAAAAGGTAGGTCAATCCGATATGTGAGCTATACATACACACCCATATATATTTTCTTTTTCTACTTCTTTTTCTTCCTCTACTATCACTTCTTCCTTCTTCTTCTTCCTCCTCTGCTATCACTTCTTCTTCTTGCTAAGATATGCTTGCTATGGAAGGCAGCGGGTCTGATTTTTCTACCCCCCCCTCCCTCCTCCCAAATGGTGTCTCAGATATACTTGCTAGGGGAGGCAGTGGGTATATTCTTTCTTCCCCAAATTGAGCTCCAGATATGCTTGCCACGGGAGGCAGTGGGTCTATTCTTTCTTCCCCAAATTGAGCTCCAGATATGCTTGCTACGGTAGGCAGTGGGTATATTCTTTCTTCCCCAAATTGAGCTCCAGATATACTTGCTACGGGAGACAGTGGGTATATTCTTTCTCCCCCAACCTGTGCTCCAGATATACTTGCTAGGGGAGGCAGTGGGTATATTCTGTCTCCCCGTTGCAACAGTATATAAATAAAACGCTTAAAAATATGAATGTTGACAGTGTGAAATTTGAAACAAATTAATGAACAAAACATGCCCCTGACAAGTGTTAGGTTTTTTAACCACTCCTTGCTTTCACTACCATTTGTTCCTGTTTCTATTTCATTCTTTATTTTCTTCACCGATCACGTTACCATGTTTAATGACTAGGCATTATTGAAATTTTGTAAGGGCTGGTTCTCCTTTGATATTCAATTCTGAGAACAAATCTGTATGTATTACAGCATTGTTACTTTAGCAGGATGTTAGATGTAAACATCGTAGCTGCGCGTTGGGTTTCTTTGTACTGCCGTAGCCTCACAATTGTTGTATTCTTTGAGTAGATTTATAAACAATTATTATATGCAAGTCGGGGACCGTCGTGGTGTAGCGGTTAAAACTCTAGCCTGCGAACCGCAGGTCGTGAGTTCAAATCCACACAGAGCCGGATCTTCTTCATAAATAACCTTGGCTCCCTGCTCGACCCAGATTTTAATGGGTACTGGTGAGTCAAGAGAAGTAAAAGCGGAGGCGGGATCCTGACCATATCACCTAAAAATATGTCTAGCCGTATATACCCTGTTTAAAATTTTAAAAAACTACTCCTGTTTTTTTTTCTTTTTTTTTTCTTTCTCACTTTTAGTGACTTTCGGTTGAGAAAGCACAGTGCATTTATAAAGTCTGTAGTGCAGCGCGACCCTGTTGTGTGGAGGGAAAACATCAGGAAGGGGATGCCAATGAAGCAAGACATGACTGCGGAAAGGATGAGAGCTGAGCGTCAGAAAAGAAACAGACTAAACACACATGTTGACAACAACGGTTCTGGAAACGCATGCTATAACTGTTCTTAACGCGGGCGGGTCTTGCTAGTCACACTCGCCATCGCCACGGGCTGAGATGGGCTGAGTCACATGGCTTCTCAAAGCGCAATTTAACACTATCGCCTGGAAAGACGGAAAGGTGCCAATCAAGTGTGACGCATGACCTTTACGGGTCCATACAGCGTGAGTTTCGCTGGAATGCTCACTTGTCAGACTTTTAGAATGCTAATTTGTCAGACTTTTAGAATGCTAATTTGTCAGAGTTCTAGAATGCTAACTTGTCAGACTTTTAGAATGCTAACTTGTCAGAGTGATAGAATGCTAACTTGTCAGAGTTCTAAAATGCTAACTTGTCAGAGTTCTAGAATGCTAACTTGTCAGAGTTCTAGAATGCTAACTTGTCAGTTCTAGAATGCTAACTTGTCAGAGTTCTAGAATGCTAACTTGTCAGAGTTCTAGAATGCTAACTTGTCAGAGTTCTAGAATGCTAACTTGTCAGAGTTCTAGAATGTTAACTTGTCAAGAGTTCTAGAATGCTAACTTGTCAGTTCTAGAATGCTAACTTGTCAAGAGTTCTAGAATGCTAACTTTTCAGAGTTCTAGAATGCTAACTTGTCAGAGTTCTAGAATGCTAACTTGTCAGAGTTCTAGAATGCTAACTTGTCAGAGTTCTAGAATGCTAACTTGTCAGAGTTCTAGAATGCTAACTTGTCAGAGTTCTAGAATGCTAACTTGTCAAGAGTTCTAGAATGCTAACTTGTCAGAGTTCTAAAATGCTAACTTGTCAGAGTTCTAGAATGCTAACTTGTCAAGAGTTCTAGAATGCTAACTTGTCAAGAGTTCTAGAATGCTAACTTGTCAGTTCTAGAATGCTAACTTGTCAGAGTTCTAGAATGCTAACTTGTCAGAGTTCTAGAATGCTAACTTGTCAAGAGTTCTAGAATGCTAACTTGTCAGTTCTAGAATGCTAACTTGTCAGACTTCTGGAATGCTAACTTGTCAGACTGCTAGAATGCTAACTTGTCATACTTCTGAAATGTTAACTTGTCAGACTAAGAATCTCCATATAGCAGGATGTCAAACACGCGGCCCTTTGCAAGCCCACACACGGCCCTTTGCAAGCCCTATATTTTCCAACTGCTGATTGTATCTTTAACTGTATTTTTTTGGGTACTGTTCAGACTCCACGTCATATTGTTCGCATCTTTTGAACACTATTTTGCATTATCTTTCAGAACACCTCACCTTACGTCGCCAAAACAGAAGAAAAACAGCAGGTGGAACTTTTAGAACAGTGGCTCTCAACCTTCCTAATGCAGGGACCCTTTGATACAGTCCCCTCATGTTGTGGCGGTTAAAGAAGGTTAAAGAGAGAGAGAGAGAGAGAGAAAGAGAGATTCCTTTGATTTGATTCAAGAACCGACATCGGGGCATTCCCATAAGCGCTTCGTCCTATCTTCAGCAGCCAGCGAAGAGTTTCGATACTAATGGTGCCAGTAGCATTCTGATTAAACGTCCGTCATGTCTTTCTTCTGAGCCTCGAGCATCTGCAAGAACCTCTCGTTACTTCCCCCTGCATCAATCTCATCAGACTCTAGTGATCCATTTGCTCCTCCAAACGGTACACGCTCTCCCACAAGACAAAACCACGTCTGTCTTATCATGCATCAGTATTCCATTAAGCCGTGCAGAGCCAGCCAGTCTGTTCGTCTGTTCCTTTCCCAACATACCGGAGTAACCTGGTGACAAAATCCAGACAATACTCCTCACCCGTGTCCTCCGCAGCGAGGCATGCCACTCTGCACGAAGCATACATGTCTTGATCTTCCTCAGCCTGCTTTCTGAGTCAGTTACAATCACGATGTGTGTGTGTGTGTGTGTGTGTGTGTCGTGTTCTCTAGCCAGCGGAAAGCTGCAGTGACCGCTCAGGGAGAGAGAGAGAGAGAGAGAGAGAGAGAGAGAGAGAGAGAGAGAGAGAGAGAGAGTGAGAGTGAGAGAGAGAGAGAGAGGAGTCCTGAAACTAGTGGTTTTCAAACTTTTTCAGGTGATACCCTTCCATCCTCCCAGAATATATGGCAAGATCCCTTATAAATCATGTAAATCCCCCCCCCCCCCACTCCCAATAAGAAATGAAAAAGTGCAGGACCAATAAGAACAACCCCAAAGCACCATTAATCAACAAGGAGCGAAAAACATGGAGAACAACTAAGACAATTACTAATAAACTACTCTCTGTGTGAGTTCCGGGGCCCTGTTAAAGGGAAAACAAGAACAGACCCACTGCCTACCCACAAGCATGTCGTAAGAGTCGACTAATTGGGAGCTTCCTTTGAAGTCGAAGTGCATCTGCCTGAGAGGCAAGGAACCGGCAAGGAACCAACAGTCTGCATACAAATGAGCCAGATCTGTAAAACGAAAGCACACGCAACATTCAGGTTCTGGAACAGGACTGCAGGCCAAAAGTTGATGAACAACCAGAACTTTCTACCGGAGTTTACAGACAGTGAACGCGAAGAAGAAGAATTAATAAACTAAAAACATTAATTGGCGCCTGCGCAGAACAGAGGGAATTAAACGGCACCACAGAATCACTAATGTACAGCTTTGGGAGATAAATAGTCTCTAAGGACCAAAAGGTGAAGAAAAGATGCTGGCGCTGGATAGGACACAGTTGAAAAAACCTGAGAGCAATATATCTAGAATGTCTTTGCACTGGAACCCACAGGAGCATAGAAAAAAGGTAACACCAAAAGTCACATCAAGGAGGGAGCTAGAGGGTGAAGTTAAGATTGTGGAGGACCTGGGGAGAGAAAGCTGCATGCAATAGCGAAGGACACAACCACTTGGCGTGAGCTGGTTGAGTTGAGTGCCTATGCTCTAATGGTGGTTAGAAAGGCAGAAGAAGAAGAAGAAGAAGAAGAAGAAGAAGATGAAGAAGAAATAACTCCGTGTGTGTTAAATGTTATTTATAATTTAAGTGAAATAAATGTTAGTATTATAGATTATTAGAAGTACAAATGTTAGTATTATAGATTATTAGAAGTACAAATGTTAGTATTATAGATTATTAGAAGTACAAATGTTAGTATTATAGATTATTAGAAGTACAAGTGTTAGTATTATAGATTATTAGAAGTACAAGTGTTAGTATTATAGATTATTAGAAGTACAAATGTTAGTATTATAGATTATTATAAGTACAAATGTTAGTATTATAGATTATTAGAAGTACAAATGTTAGTTTTATAGATTATTATAAGTACAAATGTTAGTATTATAGATTATTATAAGTACAAATGTTAGTATTATAGATTATTAGAAGTACAAATGTTAGTATTATAGATTATTATAAGTACAAATGTTAGTATTATAGATTATTAGAAGTACAAATGTTAGTATTATAGATTATTAGAAGTACAAATGTTAGTATTATAGATTATTAGAAGTACAAATGTTAGTATTATAGATTATTAGAAGTACAAGTGTTAGTATTATAGATTATTAGAAGTACAAGTGTTAGTATTATAGATTATTAGAAGTACAAATGTTAGTATTATAGATTATTAGAAGTACAAATGTTAGTA
This sequence comes from Candidula unifasciata, assembly GCA_905116865.2. NCBI lineage: Eukaryota > Metazoa > Mollusca > Gastropoda > Stylommatophora > Geomitridae > Candidula > Candidula unifasciata. The sequence goes on along the minus strand of CAJHNH020000417.1, from coordinate 910,914 downwards.
TTATAGATTATTAGAAGTACAAATGTTAGTATTATAGATTATTAGAAGTACAAATGTTAGTATTATAGATTATTAGAAGTACAAATGTTAGTATTATAGATTATTAGAAGTACAAATGTTAGTATTATAGATTATTAGAAGTACAAGTGTTAGTATTATAGATTATTAGAAGTACAAGTGTTAGTATTATAGATTATTAGAAGTACAAATGTTAGTATTATAGATTATTAGAAGTACAAATGTTAGTATTATAGATTATTAGAAGTACAAATGTTAGTATTATAGATTATTAGAAGTACAAATGTTAGTATTATAGATTATAAGACAGCTAAGGACCCTTCTTCGATATAGCAGGCCTCCGGGCGGCTGAAAGAGGATCAAATTTGGAATTTTTCTTGGACAACTGGCATTGGCATTATAGATTATGAGAAGTACAAATGTTAGTATTATAGATTATTAGAAGTACAAATGTTAGTATTATAGATTATTAGAAGTACAAATGTTAGTATTATAGATTATTAGAAGTACAAATGTTAGTATTATAGATTATTAGAAGTACGAATATACTCAATTTCAAAACTGCTTGACGTCCCCTTGAAACTTTCTTGCAGCCCATTAGGGAGCCCTCACCCCCCCCCCCCACCCCCCCATCCAAATTAAACACTATTATATTAAACCTGCCTCTTGGGACCATCTCGCGTGGGTTTCAGGGCCCCACAGTTGGCGGAAAGACTTCACTTCCCACCAACAAACATGCTCTAAAAGTACGACTTAGTATAGATTATTAGAAGTACGAATGCGTTGGGTATTATATTGCATTATTAGAAGTATAAATGTTAGTACAAAGATTATTAGCCAGTCGCCATCTTAAATGTGAATACAGAATAAAATTGGGACCAGAGTCGTGATGGCTGTTTTAGTACACAATATACGAAAATAGACAAATGTGAAAGAGAAGATGTTATGACATCCTTAGATGTGAGAATATAAGGCTGGTGTGAGAGTGACGATAACAATAATTATGAAAAAGTCTTGAAAGAGTGACTCGGGTAAAAACCAGACTGCCTATATCATAAGGTGACAGACTACATTCTTTGGTCATGTCAGGAGAAGGAGACAAGTGGAGTAGATAGTAAAGATGGGAAAGGTGGGGGGGGGGGGGGATAAGGCATAGGGAGACAGAGAGAAGATGGTAGGACGTTTTGACATCATGGCAAGAAAGATCATCTGCGTCAGAATTGACTGAAAGTGCAGGGGACAAAAAGTTGTCGACAGACAACGCAGCCAGGAGTATAAGAGGAAGGGAGAGTGATAAGGAAAAGGTTCCCACCAACAAATGGGGCAGGCATAAAGAGAGGAAGAAGAAGTGGAATAGGAGGAGAGAGATACTACAAAGAGAATGGGAGGAGGGAAAGACACACATACAGAGAGAGAGAGAGATAGAGAGAGAGAGGGGAAGAATGAACGACCTTAATTTCTAACGGATCAGAAAGACAGAGAGAGAGAGAGAGAGAGAGAGAGAGAGAGAGAGAGAGAGAGAGAGAGAGAGAGAACGAACGAACAACCAATCTTTATTTTCAAAGGGTTACAAATTAGGCACGCAGGCCTGTCTTACATTTGGCCCTTCCAAACTCCCATCTTTCACACAGCAGGTGTATTTCATCAATAAAGCATGTGTATTCTAGTTCATGTAACGTAAATATTTGCATATTATGACATTTCAATTCAAAAACAAAAGCATGGTGCCATTTCAATGGGTGTGCATCATTCCACTCACAGTCACACATACAGGCACCCAATACACACACACATCCAGTTGACCATGTATCATGCACTTGAATTCATGGCGAGGCGCAGACGCACAGGTGACAGGTTCAATTCCCGCACGGTACTATAGCTTTCGATTTTTATGTTGTCTACAGTCACCCACATCAGACTACTGCTTTCTATGAGTGCCGTTCACACGCTTACTGTTACTTGATTAATTCATAATACATACACAGCTACATACACACACACATACATACAACCCAGACACATATAGACACACACAGCTATACACACACACATACACACGCACATAGCCGAGAGAGAGAGAGAGAGACAGAGACAGAAAGAGAAACAGCCTATATACGACCCTCGCTTCTAAGTTCTCCAAATTCTAAAGCATCACACTGGGACCCTAATAATAAAACCACTACGAGCTAATATTGTAACATCACACGAACATATTAAAACAACAACAATAAGCACTGATCAATGCCCAACGTACATAAGACTACCACGGTTAAAAAAACAACAGCAACCTGCCACGCATCAAGCCACCACAAACTACGAACCCCGCTAGCCCAGAGGGACAGATATTGCAAAACCAGATATATTAATTCGCTTTTATCTTTGTCTTTATTACCCAAATCAATACGGTAGCACTTACACAAAGGACAACTCTGCGTTAAATTATTTCCCTTTGTCCCCAGACGATTTTCCCAGCACAATAAACAGTCAAATTTAGCACCTGGGTGACAGCTTTCGGTAATTAGACAAATACGAACGAATGTGATAAAAAAGATGATTCGGGTAGAGAGAAAAAGAGATGGATAATACACAGGTATAATTTAGGATTAGGTAGAGTCACTTCCTTTTCTTCTTCTTCTTCTTCAGCATTCCGAGCCCTTGAAGTTCACTGCTGCAGATATCACCCGCCTCTATTCATCTCTCTGGATGGCCTTCTCTTTCCAAGTGTTTGCAGGTCTGACTGGACATTATCTCTCTATCTTCTTCTTGTGTATAGTTTTTACTTCTCTGTCATATGACATTCTTTCAATATGCCCCAACCATTTCAGTCTAATAGCTCCCATAATGCCAGTAATCAATGGTGATTTAAACAGATTATGAATTTCGTTATTGGTTCTCACTCCCCACTGTTAGCTAGAGTCATTGAGAAAGGCAAATACATAACAAAGGTCAGAAGTAATAAAGAATTTATGAAGAGATGGAACATGAAAACGTGTAGGTAGCAATTAGTCGAAGGAAAGCGGTGCCCTTTTGAAAATGCCCCCATAAAAATTTTAAAATTTATTCATACAATTGAGAAGTTTTCTTTGAATGTTATTTTAAATTTAAGACCGGTTTTTGCAAATATATTTCAAGATGTCAAGGGCGTTTCAGAATGTGACAAACTTTGAACATCTAGGTTTCATGACAAACAAACAGCAACGAAGACCATTCAACAGAAGTCAACAGGAGGATGACCTCCAGCAATGCAATGATTAAACAGTATTAGATGTTCAAGGTTAAAGAACAAGCGAGGAAATCCAGGGACAGTTTCTTACCTGTAGCAATATAAATATTTAGCCACGCTAAAGAAATATAATAAACACATAGCCAGGGGAAGACCACGCAAGAGATGGAGATACCTAACATAAATGAACACAAACCTGTGCAATGCACTGGTCAAAGCGTATAAAAACCGTACAAACCCCCCCCCCCCCCCCCCCCAACCTCGCTGAGGTAATTGGTGGAAGTAAAGAAAAATGAAAAGAAAAAGAAAATAAGACGAAGAAGAAGGCGAAGAAGCAGAAGAAGACGCAAGAAGAAGGAGGAGGAAGACCTTAGAGATGCACTGGTTAAGAAACAATTATCCTGCCAGAGATTGAACCACTTCCTATTTGGCCAGGCAATCCCACTGATCACTGTATCCAGCTCGGTTCCATTTATCCCCACATGAACCCTTAGATATATATTAAATGTTGCATTAGTAATCGACATCACAGCACTCGGGACGCCCACATAAGCAATCCCTCCCCATCTTCAGCAGCAAGCAAAGGGTTCCAATTCCGATGGCACTAGTAACTGTCTATCGCCCTTAGTTGTACTAAATTATCGGGTAAAGAAACCAGCCGCCATAAAGTCCTGAGAAGTAAAGACGATCGATGAGACGTTGACAACATCATCAACCGAGCGTCTACTGTTCTATATCCCCCCCCCCCACCCCCCAAATACCTAGCATGATATGCCACGGTGAAGCGGGTCTTTTACTGTCTTAATTAACTAGTCAGTTAGTATGTTATCATCATCGATTTCCACTTTTGCCGTTGAGCATTGTGGAGAGAAAAATTTGCGATCCAGTGTTTGATGGGCAGCACTGCCTACTGTTATTCCGTGTTGATGTTAAAGCTCTTTAATATCATCAATCCATGTTCTCCTAAGGCGGCCTCTTGATCACATCCTCAGATATTTTCATGTGTAGCGATTGCGCCTGTTGTTCTGGCTGCATTCTTAGTACATGACCAAACCATTTGCTTTTCTGCTTCTCAATAAATTTGATGCGTGGTGTTGTTCCTACAGTCTGTCTAATATCATTTATAACTTTGTCTCGGATGGTTTAGTCGGCGGATTTTTTCGTGTCTCATTTCGCAGGTGTTAATTTTACGTAGGTTAGCCTTTGACAAAGTCTAGGTCTGCCTCTGGTCGCACAGCGTTGATATGAATATACTGTTTATAATCTGTTTCTTGGCACTCATACTTATGTTTGGAGGCCTTAAAAACAGGGTCAGTTAAAAAAAAATTATTAGTTAGTTAATCGTCAGATTATCTTCGCAACACATAGGACAACCCCTTAAGCGCTCGGGTCTCCTTTTCAGTATCTTCCATAGCTTGTAGCGAGTGATAACACCAGTTCTGTGTTAGTTTACTTTTCTTCTTTGGTTACATGTATTGTGTTCATGTTTGGCAACACCTCTTTTGACCTGAAGTTCTTGTAGTCTTTTGAGTGTTGCCGATTCACCGTCGTCATCTCAATCATCTTCTCGTCCTTGACAGCCTTGAGAATGTCGGCCTGATCCATTGTATTTCCTGTGCCTACCGTGGCACTGTCAGCAAGCCAATCCGCTCGTTCATTCTCTCTTACTTGCGGATAGCGACCCCCCCATCCCCCCCCCCCCCTTCCTCCTTTTTTTCCAGCATGACTCTTTCACACAAGGGTCGCCTAAGACCATCGGTAAAGAAATATTAATTGAAGGTGTATAGAAAAAGTCGGCTCTGTGGCTAAGTCGATGCGAACGCTTCGTAATGCCGGGTTCGATCACAGCTGCGGGTCATGCGCCTTTCGTTGGTTTCGACAGGGGTATCAGGGGGCCGACCGTCCAGAGGGCAATGGCAAACTACTGGACGTAAATTTGCCTAGAGAAACCACACAACAGCCAGGGGCTGTTGGGGTTGGTTCTGCAACGTCCTGTAAAGGATACGCAACTAATCTTTATAGAAAACAATATGTGGGGGTCGCCACAGCATGATGGAACTGTATTAAAGGGTCGCGGCTTTAGGAAGGTTGAGAGCCACTGGACTAGACTAACGTGCGCCAATTTATTCATATAGGGGTATCAGACGCCTGTTTAAGATGACAGCCTTAATCCAGAGACATGTCCATGTAGCTATATCACAGGGGATAAAGTACAGCATGCATGGGGAACACAAATAGCAAGTGGTCATATTTTATTATTAAAGTTAATTTGATACCTCAGCTAAATTATCTCTTAATTCTTGCCTGAAAAAACTTAGACAGGATGTCTCCGACTGTCAACAGTGTCATGTTTCGACTATGAGGTCTGTCTCTTCTTTCATTCAGCCCTTGAGGTTCATTGCTGCAGATATCGCCTGCCTCTACTCATCTCTCTGGTTGGCCTTCTTCAGCATTTCGAGTCCTTAAGGTTTATTGCTGCAGATATCACCGGCCTCCGATCATCTTTCTGGTTGGCCTTCTCTTTTCAGTTTGTGACACCAAGTGTTTGCAGGTCTGTCTGGATATTATCTCTCCATCGTCTTCTCGGTATGCCTAGTGGTCTACGACCATTCATCTCCCTTGTGTATACAGTTTTCATTTCTGTCATTTGTCATTCTTTCGATATGCCCCAACCATTTCAGTCCATTAGCTCGCATGATGCCAGTGATTAAAAGTGATTTAAACAGATTATGAATTTCGTTGTTGCTTCTCACTCTCCATTCGCTGTTTGCAGCTTTGATGGGCCCGAAGATTTATCGTAAGACTCTGTTTTGGAAAACCTATTATAAGGCTGCATCTGTTTTAGTTGTGCTCCAAGTTTCGGAGCCATATAACACGACTGGTCTTATCAACGTTTGATATCAACGTTTGACTATAAGGTCGTAAGTCAAATATTTATTTTTCAATACTATTTTTATTCAAATGGGTTAGAGAAATGGTTTGGGGATGTAGCTCAGTGGTAGAACGTTCGCTTTGCATGTAAACGGCGCCGGGTTCAGTCCCCGGCATCTACACTAAAATTGTCCGAGAACCGCGTTAGCGCAGTCGATAGGAGATTCGAGACTGCGATTCGAGGCAGCCCAGGGCCGGTGTTCAAAACCGGACGGGTCCCGGGGTTCACCCAGCCTCTAGGAAAGGGTACCAGAGTTAACACTCTGGGGTAAATGAAGGAACGTCGCTGTAACTACGGAGCTTCGTGCGGACGGCGACACAGCCGGACAGTTCTTATCATCTATCTGTACTGGTGGCAAAGCACTTATGGTTTATAACCGTGTGCGATGAGGCTGGTTTACAATTAACGACTTCACCTTTTTTAAACCTTTTTTACACAAACGGTACATAAAACACTACACACAAATTCAGTCAATGTATGTATTCAGTCGAGTCCACTTAAGTTGAACTCGGATAAGTCGAACTTCGGTTCAGTCGACAAGACCAGCTTAGTCCCGGCAATTCTTTCTATTGTGTGTGCTGTCTAGATAAGTAGATATCCTGATAAGTGGAAGCATTTTCTTAGATCCCTGCGACTTCTACTTATACAGACTCGACTCAAGGCATCAACTTCAGACACTTTGTTGATGACCCTACCAATGTAGATCTACTTTCTTTATTGACTCCACGCTGCGACGGGAAAGATTCATGATCTCACCATGTTTACTTTACCTCGCTTACAGATAAGGTAACGGGAAAGATTCATGATCTCAACATGTTTACTTTACCTCGCTTACAGATAAGGTAACGGGAAAGATTCATGATCTCAACATGTTTACTTTACCTCGCTTACAGATAAGGTAACGGGAAAGATTCATGATCTCACCATGTTTACTTTACCTCGCTTACAGATAAGGTAACGGGAAAGATTCATGATCTCACCATGTTTACTTTACCTCGCTTACAGATAAGGTAACGGGAAAGATTCATGATCTCACCATGTTTACTTTACCTCGCTTACAGATAAGGTAACGGGAAAGATTCATGATCTCACCATGTTTACTTTACCTCGCTTACAGATAAGGTAAAGAACACTTGTCCATGCCTCTAGCTATACTGGGTATATAGGGCTAGACCTATATTTTACTCGGTAGGTGATATGGTCAACATCAGCACTGCCGCTTTTATTTCCCAGAATTTTACCTGGTACCTATTTCAGCCTACAGATAAGCTAACCGGTCATGATCAACATTTTTACTTAACAGTCCAGGTACGTGAGGATCTGAACCCACGGCTTTCTTTATCCGCTTACAGAGCGTCTAGGGAAAGTTACACCATGCAACATGTTTACTTTACCTTCGCTCAGATAAGGTAACAGGTGTTGTTCCATTTAAACATATCTTAACTTTAAAACTGCCAATGCTTATGTCACATTCTTCTTCTCAAAGTGTCTACGATATATGGCGTTGGTAGTCATGTCTATCCAAAACCTTAGCCAGGCTCTCTAGCGAAGTTGGTTAAACCTGACTTTTATTTCCCAGGCGTAACCTGGTACCGGGTGGACGATCGACCTAGGAGGTGTGGTCCGGGTTCAAAACTCCCCAGGTCCGTGAGGCAGAAAAACCCACGGCCTTCTCCGCATTAGAGCGTCTAGGTACACCATAATGGAATCAAGGCGGAAGGGTTGCGATATCCATAGTACCGAGCCAAAGGGTTTATAACTCATGGTTTCTGGATGCGTAAAAAAAAAAAAAAAATCAAAAACCTTCTGGCTTGTGTTCATTCAAAAAGCTGTGACACAGATGATCCCCTATGCCACGATGTCAAACTGTCCAGCATCTGTTCTCTCGGTCCCCCTCTGCCTCTCCTCCAATTTTCCTACTGTCACGATGTGCTCCAATTTTCTCCTTCTCATCACATGATCAAAGAATACAGATTGTCTCTTTCTGATGTGAGCAATTAGTTTTCAGAATCTTCTCATTATTCATCTATAAAACCACATCTCCGCAGCTGCGAAATAATTGTTCAATAATCTGCCAACTGTCCATGATTCACTTCCATATATCAAGATAGGATTTATATGGCTTTGAAGATTTCTTTTCATCGTCTCAATTGACAAAGAAAGATTACCTAAAACATTCATTCTGTAAAATACTGCTTCTGTCATCTACAAAACTAGGTACTCCCTTTAACATATACAAAATACTCAATGCGTTAAAATCCAGAAAGAAAACTTAACGGCCACAAGTCACACAGAATGTACCTGCCTGTAAACTTTAGCTCCGAACGGTAAGAGAGTCCCTTCGTGTATCGGCTTGATTGCCCTCTACCCACCTGACGGTTTTAAACCTGTCTCCATTTCCCCAATCTAGGTCAGCTGTAATTGACTGGGGACTCGACCGGTCTCTTTGGTGCAGCGGTTCTCAAGAAAGTGGGGTCTGTCAGGCTAAAATATGATGTTTCAGGAGATGCCAAATCACTTGCTTTTTAGGGGCAGTTAGTATAATCTTTGTTGTTGGTTTTTTTTTCTTCTTCATCAGGGGCTGCCGAGTCCACACGGGGAAGGACGGTTATCATGTTTTCCCGCAAACTTTCGATTTTCAACAGCTATGTTATATTACGTGATTCTCTTTAACAAGATTTGCAGCAGACAGGGCATCACAGAGAGCAGTGTTATACAGATACAACGGTAGTAGACCCAGAGGCTGACCACGCAAAAGATGAACCACAGAAATATCAGAGACACTGAAAAGCACTGTATACGATGCGGACAGAAGGGCCCACTCCAGGGATTTCTTCCTGGCCTGACGACGTGAGGCACTCAAGGAATCGTGGAAAGAAGAAGATAATCGACCCAACTTAACATTGAGTATTCCCAGTATATATACAATCACTCCAATGAACCTCTACTCGCTGTTCCCATGCTGAACAGCATGCATCAGTTCGTGTACTGACTCCTTCCCTGACATAAAGATAGACTAATTATCCTGGCACCAGATAATACTGATCACGACTAATTTTTTTTTTTTTAAGTAGTATCCAGAAGCCATAAGTTGTTAACCCTTAGGCTCAGTATTATAGATATCGCAACCCTTTGGCCTTGATTCCATGATAAATACCGTAAATATGGGAGAAATGTTGCTTTTCTGCCTACCCTCGGGCCTGAACCCGGTCAACAAGGAGTTCGTCACTCGGTCACATGCGCAGTCCGGTTTAGCCAACTACGCTAGAGAGCCGGGCTAACGACTAAGAGTGAGATTCCCCCTATCAACAACAAATATTCCATGGAGTGCCAATGAATGAATGAATCAAGAATTGACACCGCTGCACTTGAGACATTCCCCCACGTGCTCCGTCACTTTTTCCAGGATCCAACGAAGAGTCGACATGCTAACAGTACTAGTTTCAACTTCATTAAAGGTCCGCCTGTTTTCCAATTAATACTGAATATTTTCCAGAACCCCTACCAATTTCCAAGAGCGTCCACAAAACTCCTCGAAGAACCAGCAAGTATTTCCGGCATCCCCAGAAAACATCCCCCTAAGATCAGAAAGTTATGTTATCACAATCCACGTCTTTGCAAACTAGGCATCTCCACAGGTGCTCATTCCTCTGATGCAGCAGCCACTCCCAGGTACCTCTACTGATTGTTCCCATGAGGAGATGGTTATAGCATCTTCTGTCTTCATCTCAAAGATGGCACATACATGCTTCACCATACATATCTAATCGGCCACGCAGTCGTGTTAGCGTCAGAGATTCGCCTTTATCACCCAACTTAGTCTGTACAGAGCTGATATCAACTCTATCCGTGCTTCTTTCCATCTGCACTGGTGCATTACTTGCAGCTTATCAGCTCTTTCATTACCATTTACTCCTGCACACCCATATGTGTAGATCTAGATGATGGAGGTTAACTGCGACTTTCGAATGCTGACTAAATATTTGGAGCGTAGACTACATGTAGCGTTTTTTTTTAAGCATGTTCATGGAGTCTGAAACGATTATCCGCATGTGTGGTCGCTTGTTCTGTTACTCATGCGAGTGCTCTAAAAGCAGCAGTTATCTCCATGGTCCTGCT
>CAJHNH020000417.1:878122-893122 GCA_905116865.2 Candidula unifasciata | reverse complement strand
TGCCTCAGCTTTATATTCGGGCCGATCGATGTCGGTGCACACGGCAATGAGCATGCAGATTGTTTGGCAGACAAGGCAGTTACTACGACCGCTGTGAGGGCCTTTTGAGAGCGAGTGAAAAGCGCGGAGGCACAAATAGATCAATACGGTCTGAGGAGAATGGCGCTGCGCGAAGTTGCCAGGGGATCTGGCTGATGCTCAACACACAAGGAAAAGGCGAGACGGATATACAATCAGACAGTTACTTGTGTCATCGGAATTGGAAACTCTTCGCTTGCTGCTGAAGATAGGGACAGATAACTTAAGGGAGTGTCCCGAGTGCTGTGATGTGGGTTTTTTAATTCAACATTCAACTAATCACTGATAATGAAGACTGGATTAATTCAACATTCAACTAATCACTGATAATGAAGACTGGATTAATTCAACATTCAACTAATCACTAATAATGAAGACTGGATTAATTCAACATTCAACTAATCACTAATAATGAAGACTGGATTAATTCAACATTCAACTAATCACTAATAATGAAGACTGGATTAATTCAACATTCAACTAATCACTAATAATGAAGACTGGATTAATTCAACATTCAACTAATCACTAATAATGAAGACTGGATTAATTCAACATTCAACTAATCACTAATAATGAAGACTGGATTAATTCAACATTCAACTAATCACTAATAATGAAGACTGGATTAATTCAACATTCAACTAATCACTAATAATGAAGACTGGATTAATTCAACATTCAACTAATCACTAATAATGAAGACTGGATTAATTCAACATTCAACTAATCACTAATAATGAAGACTGGATTAATTCAACATTCAACTAATCACTAATAATGAAGGCTGGATTAATTCAACATTCAACTAATCACTAATAATGAAGACTGGATTAATTCCACTGAAATGCAAATGGTCGTTGGACCCTCAACAGATTGTTTGTTATTTTGCGGACAGTTTATTCGACAGTAACTAACCCGACAAACTCAGAGAAACGCTGTCAGTCTGCAGTCAAGTAAATGACAAGCGAAATGGAGAACAGGGCGTCTCGACCCATTTATTGAACGTAGACATTGACAGGGCTGTCACACGGGGATGGTCAGTGATGTTAATTTAAAAAAAAAAGAAGAAGAAGAAGGGGTAGGAGGAGGAGGAGAAGAAGAAGAAGAAAAAGAGGAACGAAATGATGATGATGATAATAATAATAAGCAAAAGCAGCAGAAGAAGAAGAGGGGGGAAAAAGAAGAAGGAGGAGGAGGAGAAGGAGAAGAAGAAAAAAAAGAACGAAATAATGATGACGATAATAATAAGCAGAAGAAAAAAAAAAAAAAGAAGAAGGTGGAGGAGGAGAAGATAACAGACAGGACACAATGTTTGCACAACGTACAGACCGCTAGCAAATGGTGAAGGCCAACAGTACATCTGGCAAAACACACATACATACGTGGCCTCCCTTTGACATTAGGCTACCGTATAAGTTTATGACCAGATTACTGCTAGCAGCTGACATACTCATGGGTGCTGTGTGTGTAAATCACCCAGTGAAATCCGTGACTACTGCGACACGCACGCTAAACCTGTGTTTTTCAACCTTTTTACACCCGCGCCAGGGGGAAAAAATTAGAAACATTTGTCGCGGAATAGCTGACAGCTAAGGGAGAAATAGAACCTGACCTAGATATAAATAAATAAATGATACGTCATCTCCTGAACGGGAGACTGTCGTGGTGTAGCGGCTAAACGCTCGCCGGCGGATGCGAAGGTAGTGAGTTCAAACCCACATTCAGCCAGGCTCCCCTACCCTCCCCGCAACACGACCTCGGCTCCTCGGGCGACCCAGCCTTAAATAGGTACCAGGTATTAAGTCCTGGAAAGTAAAAGCGGTCGGCAAGATGTTAACCACATCACCCCTGTGTAACAGTAAGCGTCATAGCACCATATGACTGATGCGCCCCTGACATGTAAAAGGACCTTTACTCTTTTATAAAATCTCCAGAACAGATGTTATCTGCTCTTTTTGAGAATGCTACGCAGCGAGGTCCTGGTCTCTTCCATGGCACCCTTTGATGCCTCTGTCCACCCTCCTCCCCACCCCTTCTGAAAAGCAGTCAGCAAAAACCAAATCATGATACGCCGCCGACAAATGAACTGTGAAATGTTTTTACCAACAACTAGGCTTAGAGAAAATGTACTTAGCGTATTAAATTATAGTAATAATAATAATAATAATCATCTTCTCCGTGTTCACCAGCTGTAAACACTGGTGGAAAGTTCTGGTTGTTCATCCACTTCTGGACTTCAGTCCTGTTCCAGAACCTGAGTGTTGCGTGTGCATCCGTTTGACAGATCTGACACATTTGTCTGCAGACTGTTGGTTCCTTGCATCTCAGGCAGATGCACTCCGACTTCGAAGCAAGCTCCCAATTAGTCGACTCTTACGACATAATAATAATCATTATTACTTCCAGTTTTAGCTAACGTCACTTCTGTCAGATGGTGTAGCGGGAACTTTGTTTCTGAAAGACCAAGCACTGCAAAAACCTCCATTTGATTTTTCTGGATTCTTATACAGATATATGGCGGAATAATTAACTACAGGCTATACATGCAGGGCACACAGCCATAAGTTGAAGAACACTGCGCTAGACTTGCAAACGTGACACTGCAAAAAAAAAAAAAAAAGGTTTAATTAACTACCATCTATACAGTAAAACACCGGGTGTGTGACCACAGATTGAAAAACACTGCCCCAGACATGCAAACGTGAAAGTTAAATAGCGGGTAAATTAACTACCAGCTATACAGGAATGCCGGGTGTCTGGCTATAAGTTGAAAAACACTGCTCCTGACTTCCATACGTAAAAGTGAAATAGCGGGTTAATTAACTAACAGCTATACACAGTACACGCCAGGTGTGTGACCACAAGTTAAAGAACGCTAGACTTGCAAACGCGACAGTGTAATAAAGGGTAAATTAACTACCATCTATACAGTAAAACACAGGGTGTGTGACCACAAATTGAAGAACACTGTAAATGTGAAATAGCGGGTTAATTACCTACCAGCTATACAGTACACGCCGGGTGTGCGTTGTATTCTACCATTTTTCTGATGTTAATTACGGGGGGTGTGTGGGGGGGGGGGGGGCATTTTGGTAGTGCTATGTGGAAAATTTACTACGTGCTCATTCCACAATGGAGGTTGGTCATGGGGCACCTACTGTTGTTTTTGGTGATGCCCACTCTTTTCCATGGTGAGACTCTCGTACTACTGTTCGAAAACTATGATAATTTTTTTTGTTTTAATAAACCGTTAACAGCGGTATCGTATCTTTCATGTTCTTATATTCCATATCTTGTAGCGCTGGCAGTCCCGTTCATCTACAACCTTCTGTCTCAAGTATTTTCAATCAGTTCTGACACAGATGATCTCCCATACCTTGTGGCGTTGGAAGTCAACTATATCCATAACTGTGACCAAAGGCAGACGACTAGGCCTTCTGTGTTCCGTAAAATTTTAAAGTGCCTAAAAAGTGCTATAATCTGAGTTTAAATCAAACTACAAATCTATGCGGATACTGTGAAGTGGATATACAAGATTTTCAAACTTTGCAGTGTCAAATTACAGCAAATTTAAATTCACGAGAAACAGCCTACTAAAAGCTACAGGATGCCGTGCCACAACCTTCTGTCTAGTGTACTTTCAATCAGTTCTGATACAGATAGTTTTCCATAGTCAATGACGAGTGGCGTTGGTATCCTCAACCGGTACTACTCACGAAAGTCACAGCACCTCGGTCCGCTGCGACATTTAGTGGCGGTTTCCACGTGCTGTCCTATGTTCTAGGGGTGTTCGTTTTTGACCGTGTTAAGCACATCCACTACAGACGACAACCACAGTCAATAGGCGTAAAAATACACTCAATGGGTAATGTGGTCAACATCACTTTGGCAGCCTATACTTCCCAGGACATAGCCTGGCACACATTTTAAGTTGGATCAACCTGTCAGCTGTGATCAATTATAAAATCGGCCCAGACGTAGATTTTTCCTCTTCTTCTTTTTCTTAGTGTTTACCAGCTGTAAACTCCACCGGAAAGTTCGGTTTATTCGTCCCCTTCTAGACTTTCATCTTGTTCAGGAACTTCAGTTTTTGCGTGCATTTCCGTGTTACAGGTCTGGCTTATATGTATGCAGACTCTTGGTTCCTCACCTCTCAGAAGATGCACTCTGACCTTGGGAAAAAATTTTCAGGTTGGATCACTCCTCCCCTTAAAAAGGTTGGAGATAACTGCTCTAATCAGAGCCACACACACACAAAAACACTACATGTGTTCAACCCCTGATGAATTAGAGACAATGATACAATGATAACAATGGGCTAATAAGACATCTGCCTCTACTAAGACATGAGAAAATTTGACACATTCGGCTGGGGCGTAGTTTTTCAGAGACAAAACATATGATTTCCCTTTTTTAAATACTGACACGGTCTATACTTCCGGCGCTAAAATGAAACGGACAGTGCCTTGTTAGCTCAGCATTAATGCCGCGCCTGACTGATTAATTGATCAAACCATCAATTTATTTAATTTGAAAAAAAAAATGCAAGCAGTATCGGTTATAATTGTAATCTGGTTTGCCAATTATGTTGGCTAAGAAATGTTAATTGCAACAACAACAACAACAACAACAAAAAAAAAACCTAGCGGCTTGGACTGAAACTCTTAAGTAAGTAACTTTTACAACCCTAGGACATCACACAGAGCGACAAACACCCGCTGACACAAAGTGCCACCATGCAGATGAGGATCACCCGTGGTTAGGCACGATCACCCGTGGTTAGGTACGACTGTTGCTGGTTCATTGCATGTCGCCTAAAGTTAAACTGGTCAGGATCAGCTTTATCACGCCGAGTTTCTTCCATACAGCTCAGTCTCTCTCTGTAGAAAGGTTAGCTGCCTGCCGTGAGCGCCACACAAAGCATGAGCTCCACAGTTCCGGCGGCGATTCCCAGGGATCTCCGTAAAAGCTGCACTTCTGAACCCAATGATGAACCCGTGAAATGAACCCACGACCTTCACTGCTGGAGTTGAAACGGTTTGACCACTGAAACCCAAAAGTGTCATCAACCGTGCAAACTACATAGCAGACAAAACCTTTGTCAGCCTTAACCGCTCTGGTGGGTTGATATCAAAAGATCTGCTGGTGCGAGGTAATGTTAAAGGGTAAGCGGAGGTAAGGCACAGGTATTTAGGTCATGTCACACTCATTTGTGTACTGTCTGTATGGTCCAGATATGAGACACCCGCAAAGAGGATTGATAATGATAAACATACATCTGCTTGCATGTAGCAACACTCGTGTGTGTGTGTGTGTGTTTGTGCCGATTACGTAACCATATGTACACGAAATTTAAGATAGGCGTATCAGCCATGTGCCCCTGTAGAAAGGTGCCCCGGACAGCAGAACAGGTTCTCCATCAACACTTGATACATTAAGGAAAATCTGCTGGCCAGAAACAAGAACCGTGGAAAGCACACTTTATGGACTAATTAAAAAAAAACACACATAAAAACGACAGTGAAATTTACACGAAAGACAAAAACTGCTGATATAGACAATTTATTTCAGGCGAACGAAAGAAGATGATGAAAAGGAATGTGCATGTGCTGCAGCTAACCAAAGCACATCAAAGGCAGACAATGTGAACGTATGCCAGGGGTGCCACGGCAATAATCAAGAAAAGTCGGCTAAAAATTGTGAAATTATTAAAGAAGGAATGTAGATACTTAAAAGTTAAAATTTTAGTTGTCTTCCCTCGCCACCTTCGAAAATAGTTTATTTCTTGTTTGAGAACCGCGCATTGTTAGCCCGACCCGGTGACGTCAGCAGTACGGCCCGTCAGCTGGAGCCGGTCGTGCTAAAACACAAAACTCTGTGGATAGGCAAGATAGATATACTTCTACAGGTATCATCAAAACTGAAACTGCGCTGGCTGCTAAAGATGAGGACCCAGTGCTTACGGGAATATCCTGAGTGCTTTAAGGCTCCTAACATCAACTGTCCCACATGGATTTCTGGGCCAAATTATAGGAAGTATAATATGAGACCCACTGCCTTCCCAACAAGCATGTCATAGGAGGCAACTAATTAGGGTTGTTTTCTCCAAAATCTGAGTTTATCTGCCTAAGTGGCAAGGAACCAGCAGTCTGCATACCAAAAAAAAGCCATATTTAAGGCAGGCTTGCATGCAAAATTCAAGTTCTGGATCAAGACCAAAGTCCAGAAGTGGGCGAACAACCAGAACTTTCTGCCAGAGTTACAGCTGGTGAACACTAAAGAGAAGAAGAAGCAGGACATGAACTCAACAGAACAGCCAGACACATTGGTGGTGTATGGCAAATAAAGCATGCCAACATCAATGTAAGCCAGCCAGACCAAATATTTGAGAAGATGTCAATAAGTGGTAATATCTTCACCTCCTCTGATCAAATATTTGCAAACAGAAAAGCCTTTTCACAACAGAAATACTGACTGTTCCGGAAAAGCTAGTGCGGCGTACAAACACAGAGAAGATAAAAGCTTGATATTTGTGTCTCTTAACACCATTAGTGGAGTGGGAGTCCCGCATCGATCGGGTCGTGGACAGCCCAGTCGGACACAGCTCTCTCTCGCTCGCTCGCTCTACCGCCCGATACAGCCACGTGTCTCTCGTCAGCTGGTAACTATCCATTCGCAGCCAGATTATCAATAGCTAGATACTGGTCAGAACTCGCTTGACATTCGGCTGAGTTTTGGCTCGACTAGACTATTGTTATTCGTCTGCGGGTGGGTTATTAGCGGCCCGGGAACACAGCATTGTTGAGGAGCCTGCCATACCAGCCAGTTTTTTTTTTTTTTTTCTTTAACGATTGTCTCGAGAACTGCGGAGAAAAGCACGCTTGGGTGTCCTTTTTAGGATACTCTAACAAGCCTTGCCAGACTCTGCAGGGACCGAGCAATCAATTGCCGCCCGACTTACCAGCCTCAGCCACACGAAACCATGGCCCGTGGTAAGAAGAATCCGGTCCAGCGCCGGGACACCAGAGCATCCTCAGCCAAAAAGGAGGAAGCACCTATCGCCGCACCAGAACTGACGATGCCAGAACCGGTCGACGACCCGGAGGAGACACCAGCCTCACACACCCAGACGCCGCCAGCCCTGGATGTGGGCCCTATCGAGGCACCCGTCTTCCCAGAAGCCACCCCAGTCGTGGCGCAGGAACCGAGCAACACCCGCCCACTCAGGCAGCAGCAGCAACGACCGGGAGCCTACACCACAGAAGTTTTGCAGTGCTCCCGCTGCAACAAGGCGTGGCACTCTGCCTCGTCATGCCGCAGCAGCCCATCGTGCCGGTACTGCTCCGGCCCTCACCTATTCAGGGAATGCCCTCTGGCAAAAGTGGACCCTGACTTTAAAAAGCCGAACGCAAGCAGAAGATGTTCCAACTGCTCCGGTACACACAGCGCCAGGTACATGGGTTGCCCGTACCTGAAAGAAGTCAAGAGAGCGATGGCGAATTCCACCACCAGGACCACACACAATCCAGAGCCGAAGCAAAGATATCAGGCGCCCAGTCCGACAGCTGCGAACAACAACGTCATTACGCAGCTGAGAGACGAAATCAAATCCCTGCGAGAAGAGAACGCACGAATCGTGGCACTCAGGACTCAGGACAGGGACGAGATGATAGACCTGCGAAGCATCCTGCAGGCATCTCTCGAGACCCAAAGGAGACTCGAGGAGGAAAATACAGAAATGGCGAAGTTCAAAACAGAATTGATGGCAAATCTAACCGACCTCAAGAAGTTAAAGGAAACAGACGCAGTAGCCGCCAAAGAACTGAAAGACAACCAGAAAAGTATACTTTCCGAGATAGCCACCATCAAGAAAGACCTGACAAAAACAAAAGCAGAGGTAGCCGAGACAAACAATGAATGCGACAAACTCAGCTGTGTAATCGAAGCCACGCACAGAGTGATAGAAGCCAGAGAAAACGCGAAGAAAGAAAAAGACAGAAAAAGGCAGATCCACGACGCACACGTGAAACCCGGAGATCTAGAGAAGAAGTGCACACAAGACCTATACATCCTCAAGGAATGCCTGAAAGGCGACTTCGCAGCAATCAACAAGGAGGTGAAGCAACTCAAAGAAGCCACCCGGCATCTTCAACTCGAAAGCATAAGAAACAACAAAACGAAGATAGCAGCCCACTCAAACGGAAACGACGCCCACGTGAAGTAACAAGTTGAAAGCCAACATGCAGCAACCAATGAAAACCTCACAAGCCGCCATGACAGCTGATCAACCACGCCCACCAGCCCTGAGAAACCTCACAGCCCACAACCAGATGACATATGTCCGCCGCCCAGCCACGCCCACCTACCTCACTCTGACAGAAGCAACTAACCTCAGGCAGAAATGTAAATCGCCACAACAGAAACGACTATAACTGGATAACAAAACTCCAGACAACAAAACACCGCTTCGATATAACCAAAGCTCAATCTAGGAGCCGGTTGAAAGAGGCAAGAAGTTTTTCGTTTTTTTTAGCAACACCAGTACCATTAGTCTCCTGAGGTTTTTCTAAAGTAGTAACTGTCTACACATAAACTTCAGACTTTTCAAAATAAACGTTTAACGAAAATTCTACGAATATTTTGGCCAGACAAGATCACAAATGAAGAAATGAGGAGGAAAACATAATGTGTATCACTGGCAAATGTTATCAAAGTAAGACGATGGAGATGGCTTGGACATGTTTGCAGAATGCCTTGTGACACTCTAGCAAAAACAGCTCTCCGATTGACAGCAAATGGGAAAAGGAGGCGTGGACGACCTAAGAAAACCTGGAGAAGGACAACAGAACGGGAAATGAAGGAATGTAAACTGACATGTGATACCATGGGCAGAAAAGCAGCAGACCGGCAGCAATGGAGATCACTTGTGAATGCCTTATGTGTCAACAGCAACATGAAGAGGATATAGATAGAGCTGTCTTTTATCATCCTAGTGGGCTATTTGAATGTCCCACAGATGTAATCATCCATTCTACTCTATGGCAAAATATATCACAATCTAGCTGTCAACCACAACACAATGTAACAAATGTCTTATAAGGGCACACTCAGAAGAAGCAAAGGATGAAAAGAAGGAGGATATACAAGAAATGGAAGAAAAAAGAAGAAGAAAAAGAGCAAAGAAAAGAAGAAAAAGAAAATGAAACAAACAGGGACTATCTGTCAATAGACTACAACATTACTCAAGGAGTCGCAGCGGCATAGTGACTGGAATGGTTGCCTGCCAACCCATTGTTTCGGTGATTAAATCTCAGTTGAAGTGGGTATGTTTCTCTCACAATATATACTAGGAACTTTGCTGCGAAATATAGGTGAACAGCATGGCAAGCTAGTCTAAAAATATGGAGCTCAGCTCGTAAATACAATCAGGGGCACCAGCACCACAAAAACCTTTGGGATGCAGAGGAACTGTCAAGGGCAGTGTTTTACAGGGTGATGCTCCAAACCCTTCGGGAGGAGGGATAATTTTTATTGTAAAGCTGTGAGGGTGGTGGGGGGGGGGGGGGGGAAAGGGGCACTTTTTAGAAAGTCTTAAGTGGGGTATGGAACAAAACAGGTTGGGAAACACTGGTCGACTGGGACATTAGCCTTGTTTAAGGGCTTTCCCCTTGTGGATTCCAGGGCCTTACAGTATGGCAAGGGGGGGGAAAACACCACTGCCTCCTTACAAGCATGTAAGTTGACCAATCAGGGATGTTTCCTTCTGAGTCAGAGTGCATCGATGTGAAAAGCAATGAACGAGTTAGAGTTAATCTATGTCAGAAGCGGTGGACGAGTCAGAGTGCATCTGCCTGAGAAGCGATGGACGAGTCAGAGTGCATCTGCCTGAGAAGCGATGGACGAGTCAGAGTGCATCTGCCTGAGAAGCGATGGACGAGTCAGAGTGCATCTGCCTGAGAAGCGATGGACCAAGAATCTACAAAGAAATAAGCCAGATCTGTAAAACAGATGTGCATACAAAACAAGTTCTGAGTACATTACATTTCTTTAATGGGTGTCACAAAACACAATCTATATTAAGGGGCAAGATAGGAGCAGACATATAAGAAAGCTCCTTAAGTCAGAAATGCTAAAGAAACTGTTAGGGTGGCTCGTCTATAACTTTCTCTAAGGGTTTTGCCCCAGGAGCAGGCAGACATTCCAGTTGTGGGACTAGAAGGTAGGTGGGACCCACTGAAATAGACAATGTGGACACCTGGGAAATATCTAGTTAAAGACCAACCGACAATCTATGTAGCCCACAACTGTGTTTCACAGTAAAGATAAAGGAACGTTCATGCAGAATCATCATACATACTTATGGTTGAATTAATAAAAATGATGTTTATATTTTAACATGTATTGATCATACTGCAGCAACATATAATAATCATGCACTATAACCAGGGATAAAAATCGAATGCGGTGCCAGGGCACTTTGGTTCACAAGCCGACAGGACATAGAAAACAAACAATCAAGAGCAGGACAAAATTAACTATAATTATAACATCTGAATTCTCGGTGTTGGTTCTCAGAGCCCCACTGTTGAAAAAAAAAAAAAAGAACAGACCTACTGCCTACCCAAAAGCATGTTGAAGGAGTCAACTAATTTGGAGCTTCCTTCGAAGCCAGAGTGCATCTGCCTGAGAGGCAAGAAACCAGCAGTCTGCATACAAATAAGTCAGATCTGTGAAACGGATGCACACGCAACACTCAGGTTCTGGAGCAGGACTGCAGTCCAGAAGTGGATGAACAACCAGACCTTTCCGCCAGAGTTTACAGCCTGTGAACCCAAAGAAGAAGAATAAGATAACATCTTAATGTTCTTGTTAATCTGACACACATGAAGGCTTTCTTCAGTTGAAGTTCGAGAGTACTCCAGTTACAGGCTTACAAATGCACACGGCTCACTGGCCTAGGGATATATATTCCACATCATGAGCAGTTAGTTTACTGTCATCTGGACACTCAGTCAGCAGGGACAGGTTCTGAGTTCTGCTCTTCTCTTGAATCAGACTAGAGGATTCACACAGACAGAAGCCACATGCGGAGCAGCACTGAGACCATCAGCCAATGGGTTCTGGATATAGATCCTCTTTCAGATCATTTGTAGTTGACTGGTACAATCAAGTTGACTGGTACAATTAAGTTGACAGGTACAATAAAGTTGACTGGTACAATCAAGTTTACTGGTACAATCAAATTGACTTCTTCTTCTTCTTCACTTCCTCTTTTACCGCTGTGGGTGTCGAGGGAGATATAAGGTTCTGTTTCTAGCTCTTCTGGCCGCCTCGACCATAGGCACATCGTGCTGTTGTAGAGTTTCTCTGATGTTATCCTTCCATCTTGTTCTCGGTCTACCTCATGCTCTATGTCCTTCTTCTCTTTCCATGTATGCTTTGTATGGTATGGTGTCACAAGGCCTTCTCTCTAAGTGGGCAAACCATTTCACTTGCTGTCTTCGTATGTAATCCAGAATTGGTTCTGTGCCGACTTTTTCTCTTATGATCTCATTCCTGATCTTATCTCTTATGGTCACTCCTACAGCCCTTCTCAGACATCTCATTTCCGTGGTTACTAATTTTCTTTTATAAATGACTGGTACCCTCAATCTCAGATCAGACTGTAGACTGTCAGTAGACAACAGCCCTTGGGGTCAGGATGTAGTTTCTATCTTTCTCTTGGATTAGACAGCCTGACATCTCCTTAACCCCACAGTCTATAGCCAACTGAAGAATGTCCCTAATGTACACAGTCAATGGGGTCAGGATCCAGTTTCTGTCTCTCTCTCTTGGATTAGACCTGGATTCTCCTTAACACCACACAAAAACTACAGCAAGACTGTAGCCTGACAGTGGGTCCAGGATGCAGTTTCTGTAACGCTCTTTGACTGTTTTCTCCATAACACCACAAACTCAGTAACTTGCCGAAGACTGACATTAATACAAACAGCCAGTGGCTTTATGATCCAGTGTCTGCCTTTCTCTTGAAATGGACAGCCTGACATCTAAACGCCACACATGCCCTTGCAGAGTGGCAACTGTCATTGCCACAGCCAGCTCATGGAGACCATCTTCATGCCTTCAACAAGCTTCTATGTTGCCAATGCAGACACATTTACATACTCTGCAATCTCCAAAGAGAATTCACCTGTGATCAGGTCAGGTCCCCCACAGGATCTCCGCCAAGCACAGTTTCTCATCCTGTTTTGCTTTCTCCTCCTAGAGACTGCTCCTATTTATAGATTCCTACAATTGTCCCATGTACCACACTGTACAGCTGACTGGAGGATTCAATCTCTTTGCCGCCTCTGCTGGAGTTCCTTCTCACTACTCTGCCACCTAATTTTAAGTTGTTTATTTATTTCAAATGAACTTCTTTCCAATATTAAAGTATTCCATCTCTCTGACGGGCAAGTGAGAGGGACATTCAAATTGTCTTGTGACACTGGGTGGGAGTGGCTCAAGGTGACTCAGCTGGTAAGTTCCTGTGCCCCTGTAAACAGTATACCACTCGTCATCTCATCTTGATCCTCTGGTACTTTGCGGTGTTAAGGTGACGTATTATTTAGAAAAAATGGCCAGTTTGTGCACGTCACAAACAGATGAACCAATCCATCATTCAAAGCCACCTAAGAAGTGCAAGACAAATACAGAAAACCGCAACACTGGGCTATAACCTGGCATCAATCAGAGCAATAAAACCACCACACTAGGCTATAACCTGGCATCAATCAGAGCAGAAAACCATGACACTGGGCGTATTACCTGGCATCAATCAAAGCAGAAAACCACCACACTGGGCTATAACCTGGCATCAGTCAGAGCAGAAAACCACCACACTGGGCTATAACCTGGCATCAATCAGAGCAGAAAACCACCACACTAGGCTATAACCTGGCATCAATCAGAGCAGAAAACCACCACACTGGGCTATAACCTGGCATCAATCAGAGCAGAAAACCATGACACTGGGCGTATTACCTGGCATCAATCAAAGCAGAAAACCATGACACTGGGCGTATTACCTGGCATCAATCAAAGCAGAAAACCATGACACTGGGCGTATTACCTGGCATCAATCAAAGCAGAAAACCATGACACTGGGCGTATTACCTGGCATCAATCAAAGCAGAAAACCATGACACTGGGCGTATTACCTGGCATCAATCAAAGCAGAAAACCACCACACTGGGCAATAACCTGGCACCAATCAGAGGAGAAAACCCCTACACTGGGCTATAACCTGACATCAATCAGAGGAGAAGTGAGCTATAACCAGACATCAATCAGAGCAGAAAACCACCACACTGGGCTATAACCTGGCATCAGTCAGCAGAAAACCACCACACTGGGCTATAACCTGGCATCAGTCAGAGCAGAAAACCACCACATTGGGCTATAACCTGGCATCAGTCAGAGCAGAAAACCACCACACTGGGCTATAACCTGGCATCAATCAGAGCAGAAAACCACCACACTGGGCTATAACCTGGCATCAATCAGAGCAGAAAACCACCACTTTCCCCCTGCATGTTCCACAACTCCTGGAAAGGAAAGGGGGTGGGGGGAGGAGGAGAGCAGGCGCTGCCCCATAATATGCAGCTAATTTATGGTTTGCAGGAAATGGATGCGCTGAAAGGTGCATATTTAACCTAGCTATAAACCACAACACAACGTGCCTACCACCTTTTCAAGGGTGAATGCACTAGAGAAGAGGAAGAAATAATAATTACTGCAAAAATTAGGGCATAAAGTGGTTTAATTAACACTTGCTAAAGCAGAAGTAATTAAATAAAACTCAAAACTGACTAACCGAAACCCAGCAAACATCAAGGACGAGTAGCTTTTCACTTCTGGCTTTGTCAAATGACGTCAATGTTTTATGGTAAACAGAGAAGTAAATTCAGACGAAAGAATAAGCTTAATGAGTCAGCATTTGGGACATTCCCATAAATGCTGCATCCCCATCTTCAGCAGCCAGCGAAGATTTCCAACTCCGACAGTACCAGGTAAAATTAGCCACAGAAACATAATGTATTAACAACTGTCTGAGAAAGAGTTAATTAACATAACAACTACCCAGGCCCACCGCCACAAAGTGAACGTGGAGGGGTGGGCATTTGTTGGTGAATAACACCAGTCGTAGACTTGTAGTTATGATGCGTTGGTAACATTTTCTAGTTAAATAAAATTAATGAAAGTTTGGCCTCAACCTTGCCCTCCTTACAACTGAAAAATTCATCAAAACGGGAGAGAGGGTGCTTGGTCCCCAACTGCAGTAAGTAATTTTGTACAGACATTATCTTACAAAGTATGTGTTCAGACATTTAATATAATTAAAGTAAGCTTGTATTTAATTTCAGGTGAAGTCGCATAATATATATGTCTGTGTGTGTGTGTGTGTGTGTGTGGGGGGGGGGGGGGGTCTGATTGGGGACTGAGTGGTGTCAAAGCATGGCATTCGCATCGAATGCTGGGAACTTGGGTTCAAGCCCTGGTAAAATTTGGGATTTTTTCATGTGGATCTAGTTATTTCCCCTGGTTTCTGAGTAGTAAGACCAGATGCCCATGTGTATTGTTGCGCACGTAAAAAAAATTCATTGGCAGTTAAAAACTGGAGTTAAAAATCTACCCAAAGTATTTCAGGATCCTCGCCGGTGCTATGGAGCCAGTGTACTGTACTGAGATTCTTCGCATTTAGGCTTGAGTTTGAAGTAGAAGACAGCACTTATGGGTTATCACCCTTGTTTCATGATGTTGATCCATTATACAAACAAACAAAGGACGTAGCAGAAATTATGATTTAAAAAAAGGAGCCCCCAACAAAGACGATGAGTTTTTGTGTGTGTGTGTGTGTGTGGGGGGGGGGGGGGGGGG
>CAJHNH020000417.1:860622-875622 GCA_905116865.2 Candidula unifasciata | reverse complement strand
AAAAAAAAATGTGAGCCTACGTTGAGAACGCACTACAGCCTTGCTGAAAGCATCGTTTTCGGAATACATCTGCATCCAGAACTCTTCTTGGCTGTTTTTAACTCCTGTCTTGGCTGATCTCAAGCAGATTTTGAAAAATTCTTGATATTTGCTGCGGCACCCCTGGCATACGCTCGTGGCAACCCTGGGTAGTGCAGAACCCTGTTTAAGAACCGCTGCTCGAAACATAGTTGAGGCTAGGTGGTGGGGCGGGCAATCTTCTTCTTTTTTCTTTTGTCAAAATCTGCTTGTGCCGCTAGGCGTCGCAGTCTATCAGATGATCGGCAACCGAGCCAGGGCGCGCTCAGTCGCTTCACATGCCGTGGTGTTATGAAGTCTCAAGTTGTCCGTGACTCCTTCAATCTATTGTCTTCTTGGTCTTCCCCTGCCTCTTGGTGTTTCGATTTTCATGTTGTATGCTCTTGATGCTGGCATCGTTGGTTCCATTCTTATTAGGTGACCAAACCATTTCATTCTTTGCTTCTCAATAAATTTAACGATGGGTATGGTTCCAATAGTTCTTGTAATCACATCGTTTCTCACTCGATCTCTTCTGGTTTTATTCGCAGCCATTCTCAAACATCTCATTTCACAGGCAATGATGTCGTGAATTTGTGAGCGGATTTTTTGAGTGCATGAGAAGTAGAATAGATTATTTAAACTTGGAGCACGTAAGAAAGTTCAGTATTGTTTTCAATCCTATGAGAGTCCGGTTCTGTGGCGCTTGGAGTGTGTGAACTAAAAATATACATGCAGTAAGTAGATGGATGAAGTTTCAAATTTACTTCAGTTGGGCAACCCAATTTTAGCTCCGTTCCTGTGCCATTGAAAATCAAATTAAATGTTAATCACTGTTCCATTTAGAACACTCGTGAACAGAGAATTAGTCCCGACACAATTAAAAAAAATATGTTCACACATTAAATGCATAAAGCAGCTGCTAAAGGTGCCAAAGCCAACAGTCGCTGCCAGAAATACAGTTTGTCGTTGAGGGAAGTAGTCGGTCACGATAATTTACCTATACAAATGCAAACCGGCTAACGGACATACTGAAAACTACAACTATACCACTGTAGAAACGAAAGGCATTCCACATGAAAAAACACAGCTCACAATGCTGCACCAAACACTTAACTTAGCAGCTTAGTCAGCCAAATCGTAGACCTGCGTCCATACGTGAAAGTGTATGAGCAAAGGGCTGACAGAAGCAAAAAAATTAAAAAAAAAAAACAACTTCAAAACTTACATTTTTGGCCATACCTAGTCCTCTGTATTGGATCAGAAGTCGCCAGCATCTCCATCTGCTCAAACTAGATGGTGTGGTATCATATTCTAGACTATGTTGTACTAAGCGACTTCTTTTCGCTTTTGAAATGAACCTTCAGATATTTTTCTACCTCTCGATACACAGAGAGCGACTAGTATGCATAATCACACCGCTTAGGCGAGAATTGCCACAATTGTTCACTGCATTTTTGATTCTGCAGTTTCTGCTTACCATTCATTTCTCGCACTCTCGACTAGACTGTCCAGTTAACTTACAGTCAATAATGCTGGAGGTTGGGCTGGGAGGGTCTTTTTATGTAAGCAATATTATTATTTTCATGATAACGATGATGATGATAATGATGATGATTATTATTGTTATTATTATTGTTATTATGTACTAGTAAATGGCATGGAGTCGCCCTGGCGTATCGGTTAGACGCTCGCGTGCGGATTGGAAGGTTGTGGGTTCGCTACTATTCGGGGCCGACCTTTTTTTTAAAAATTACCTTGACTCCCAGGTCGACCAGCCTTCAGTGGGTACCGGGTACAGTCCCGGGAAGTAAAGGTGACTAAAGAGATGCTGACAACTTCAGCAGTCTTGTGCCGACTGGTCTATAAAAATATATGTCTAGCCCTATATGCCCTAAAGGCGTTGAAAAGAGACTTTTCAACTGATTGGCAAATAAATAGTTGGGGGCATATTATCATTATTGAAATTCAATAAAAGAAATGTATGAACCAATAATTAAAAAGACAAAGTTTCAACATGATGACAAAAAAAAGTGTGTGTGTGGGTGGGGGTGGCGGGATGGGGGTGGGGGGGGGGTGGGGGGGGGGAATAGATCCCTTGAAGATTTTTATGGCGTGTGAAGACATCAGCCCCCTCCAAGAAAAAGAGGGTGGAATGGGTGGAAGGGCTTCAAGGGGCTTCAGCCTCCATGTTCCAGCACCGTGCTGACAGCTTATAGTATTAACCTTTGATCGTTTCAAACTTCACCTCCCACCCTGACAAACGCGGCTATTGTTCCTCAACAATTTTACACTCGCGTCCCACATGGACTTATACCCGCCCCACAGTGGGCCGCAGCCTACCGATCGAAAAACACTGCTGTATAGTATAGTTTATCTGGGGTCATATAGGTAAAGATTTGACAGCACAGCATTTAGAACAAACCTGTCGTAGCCCCGTCTCCTTCCCCAACAACCAGCGAAGAGTTTCCTTACTAATGGTACCCGTTGTCATCTGGTTAACTGCTCGTCTTATCTTTTTGTTCCGAACCTCGAGTAGTAAAAGGTAAAGGTAAAATTGGGAGATGTCAACCAGTGTCATTACACGCGGTTAGAAACCATAAGTGCTCTGCCACCAGTACGGACAGCTGCTAACAAACTATCCGCCTGTGTCGCCGTCCGGACGAAACTCTGTAGCTACAGCGACGTTCCTCCATTTACTAAAAGGTGTTAACATCGGTACCCCATTACCTAGAGGCTGGGTGAACCCCGGAACACGCCAGAGGAACCCGTTACCCCGTGGGCTGCAGCGAGTCGCAGCTGGATTTGAAAGCGAGTCTCCTATCGACTGCGCTAACGCCCCCCCCCCCAGCCTCGAGTAGTTCACAGAGCCAGCAGACACCCAATACCCCTCTCCCCCGCCTAGCTGCATCATTCTCTTCAGTTACAGGAGTAAAACTATTTGAGGTGAGGGTTTCGTCTCTCTTACAGTGGTGGGATTTGTTTTTCTCTATTGCTAAGACACCTGCGATGTGGCCCAGCTGTTACCGAAGCCCAGCGACATGCAAACAAATGTAACACTGTAGCATGTCATGCACGTGCGCAAGTGTGTGTGTAAGTGTGGGTGTAATTGTATGTGTGTGTAATTGTGTGTGTAAGTGTGTGTGTAAGTTTGTGTGTAAGTGTATGTGTATACGTATGTGTGTAAGTGTGTGTGTAAGTGTGTGTGTGTAAGTATGTGTGTAAGTGTGTGTGTAAGTGTGAGTGTAAGTTTGTGTGTGTAAGTGTGTGTGTAAGTGTTGTGTAAGTTTGTGTGTGTGAGTGTGTGTGTAAGGTTGTGTGTGTAAGTGTGTGTGTGTGTAAGTGTGTGTGTAAGTGTGTGTGTAAGTGTGTCTGTGTGTAAGTGTGTGTGCAAGTGTGTGTGTAAGTGTGTCTGTGTGTAAGTGTGTGTGTAAGTGTGTGTGCAAGTGTGTGTGCAAGTGTGTGTGTGTAGCGAGACGGCCTGTCAATCCTTTAGTGAAGTGAATTTGCCAAATCCAAGCAATCAGCAACAGTGGGCGGGGCAACAGGCTTGGCAGGAACTGGCTGAGGGTCCATACTTCAAACGGAGGAAAGAATGATGATGATTATGATGACAACGGTAGAAGCAGGAAGGGCGAAGAGGAAGCAGGAAAAAAAAAACGAAATAAAAAAGTAGTAGTAGTAGTAGTAGTAGTAGTAGTAGTAGTAGTAGTAGTAGTAGTAGTAGTAGTAGTAGTAGTAGTAGTAGTAGTAGTAGTAGTAGTAGTAGTAGTAATATTAGTAGTAGTGGTATTTGTTGTTGTTGTTGTTGTTGTTGTGGTGGTAGTAAAGGAAAAGGATAAAAACAAACGAGAAAGAGAAGAAGACGAAGGAGGGGGAGGAGTAGGAAAACGTAGATGCAAGGAAGAAGAAGAAAAAGAAGAAGAAGAAGGAGAAGGAGGAGGAGAGGAAGAAAAAGAAAGAAAGAAAGAAAGAAAGAAGAAGAAGACGAAGGAGAAGAAGAAGAAGAAGAAGAAGAAGAAGAAGAAGAAGAAGAAGAAGAAGAAGAAGAAGAAGAAGAAGAAGAAGAAGAAGAAGAAGAAGAAGAAGAAGAAGAAGAAGAAGAAAGGGAAGAAACAGAAGAAGAAGAAGAAGTGAATGAGGAAGAGGAAAGGGATCAGGAAGAGGCGAGAAGAAGAAGAAGCAGAGGAGGTGGTGAAGGAAGAGAAGGAAGAGAAGGAAGAGAAAGAAGAAGAAGATAGAAAGAAAGAAAGAAAGAAAGAAAGAAAGAAAGAAAGAAAGAAGAAAGAAAGAAAGAAAGAAAGAAAGATAGAAAATAAAAGAAAATAAAAAAATTATATAGACGAAGGTAATTATTTCAGTAACCATATCAAAAGTGAATGTAAACATCTGACGGTTACCTCACCACTCAAACAGGAAGCACATCTGCCTCATGTTTTATGCATGACCTTGGTATCCTGTTGCCAAGTGCAAAGTTCATATCGATTTCACAGTGACACTTTTAAGTGTACATATGTAAATAGATTTAAAATTGCTTTGCTACATACACACTAGAGTGTGTATGCATAGGTGACTGACTGACTGACTGACTTTCTACCCCACTAGGACATCACACAAGCGATAAACACCCGATGACACAATGTGTCACCATGTGGGTGAGGATTACCGTTGAGAGGTCCCAGAAACCGCGTTCAGCCTTTAGGCCATATTTATGGCCAGGCTATATTGCGACCCCTGGCCCCCTATATTGCGCGCTGTGTGTAATATGTGTGTGTGTGTGTGCAAGGATACCGACTCAAAGAAAACATTTCGGGGAAGAAGGAGGGGGCTAAAGTAAACTCCTACAAATTTCAAAAAAGGATTAAAAAAAAAAAAAGCAAAGTATCGTCTTCCACGCATACAGTTGTATTGGGCATGTAGGACCAAACCTATAGTTTACAGACCAATCGTCACTTTGTCGGTGATGTGGTCAGCTTCACACCGACCGCCTTTACTTCCCAGTGCTTGTACCTGAGCCCAGTCAAGGTTTAGTCGACTCCTTAAATCTAGTTTATGAGTGTAATAAAAAAAAGTGATTTGAGTGTACAATTACTTGAACTTCCCATAAACTTAGTGAAAATCATGAAAAATTTCATCCAAACAGTTTCATTGATCGCATTACAGACAGCTGAATATTAAATGTGCACTGTTTTTTTCCTTCTTCTTTTCCTAAGTATTCAAACCGCTTTAAGGGTAGGTGTGACGCGAAAGTCTTTTTTCCGACAAGGGTGTCGCCTCAAAAAAGTTTGAGAAACGCCGATGTAGTGGATACGCAATGGTAAAGAAAAAAACTGTGCTGAATCACTAACAAATAATAATATAATCTGAATAACATGAACTGTGCAAACACTGAGAAAGAAAAAGATTTTTACAGGGTTTGAGTGGAAGAGTGGATGAGAGAGGGGGAACTGCTCTGTTCTCTTTATCACCAATCAGCACGTCCTTTACAGAACGTCGCTCTCTTCACGGCACGCATGAAAGTATATCTTTCTCTAGCCAGCTCTCCGACCCCATGTGCTCAGTTCTCTTACAAATGTATTATGTAGCAAAGTAGGCATGTAAGCAGGACCGGAATTGTACTTGATGAAGTCCTAAGTAATATATAAAGCCCAGAGGCCCTATAGTTTTAAATTACACCAACTAATCTCAGGAAGCCTTAATGTGTTAACGTCTGTTAAATATATTCATTAATTGAAGTTTGAAGTTTGAATAACGGACCAACGTCATGGCACAGGGATAGTAAACCCTTAAGTGCTTCGTTCTTCTTCTTACTCAAGTCTGAGTCCGAAGAAGCTCAGCACAGTGCACAGACTCTGTAGCACCGTCGAGGATCCTGAAATAGTTTGGGTCGATTTGTAACTAAAAATTTTGCCTGGGCAGGGCCGTTAGTCTACTCTTTTCTATTTCCAACTGCCAAGGGATTTTTTACGTGCGCAAAAATACACACGGGCGTCCGAACTCACTACTCAGAGACCAAGGAAATCGCTAGAAGTCTAAGTCCACGTGAAAAAATCCCAGCCCTTATTAGGAATTGAACCCGGAACCTCTAGGACTCAAGGCGAACACGCAGCCCCCTAAACCATCTGCATAATGCAAACATAATATCGTTTAATTTTTATTAACAAACATAATACATTCGGCTCAGTTGCTAAGTCGATGCGAACGCTTCGTAATGCCGGGGTGCCGGGTTCGATCCCAGCTGCGGGCCACGAGCCTTGCGTTGGTTTCGACAGTGGTATCAGGGGTCCCATCGTCCAGGAAGCACTGGCAAACTACTGGACGTAAATTTTCCTAGAGAAACCACACAACAGCCAGGGGCTGCTGGGGTTGGTTCTGCATAGTCCTGTAAGGGATACGCAGCTAAATAATGCAGACTGTGTTTGCAAAGTCCTATAAATTATATAGTATAATGATATAAAAGGCTTTAAGTTACAATTTAAAACATGTTTATCAATAAGAAAAATAATAAAAGAAAACTGCATTTTAAATATATAAAAGATAGGACGTGACAAAATTTTTGAGGCCTTTGCAAATTGTGAGGCCTCTACCGATTGTGAGACGTCTACAGATTGTGAGGCCCTGCAGATTGTGAGACCCTCAGATGTAGTTTATTTAGCTTATGCCTATACTTACCACTGTTCAAAAGTACAAATTAAAAACATTCAAAAATGGTTTCGCTGCATGTATCGTATCGATCCTGATATGCATCCGTGCACGTGATCAATGGTTATCACATTAAACATCATTTTAATCTGCCATCACCGTGAGTGGTTGATGTTCAACCACACCAGGACCGTACAACGAGTAATAATCACCGGTGACACAAAGTGCCACCATTCTGATAAGAACCCCATGGGCATAAGTCCTAGAAACCCAGTCTAACCGTTAAGTTGAATTAGGGAGGTTAGTTCGACGTTAGTCTCCACAAATAGAGTAGGTCACTTTTCATTCACAAATTTGTTGGGCTGTTCGACTTTCCTGAATGTTACGGGTGTTCCGCTCAGTTGTTGGTTTCTGCGATGTCTTGCATTTACGTTTTTTTTTTCCGAGAAAGAGAATGCCTGTGACATAGGTTGCAATAATCCGGGTTGTCTTAGACCCTGTTTCTTCATGTTTTTGAAGTGTTAAAAGCGCTGGCGTGCTGAAATATAGAGCACGCAATATCAACGGCACTGCAGAACATCCCCGTAACCTAACCTTGTGCGAAGGTGAAAGGTTCAGTAACTACCAATCAGAAGTGAGCTAATGTGTATATGGGCGGGATCTGGGGGGAACTAACCATAAGGGCCACTAACAGCAGCTAGGCGGGGCTTTAAAAACAACAGAAATAATTCTACTACCAACCTCACAGTCAGACATCAACCTACCAATATCGATTCTCTTACTATGGTAATAAAAAAGTTAAGAATGTTAAAGTTAGTTGCGTATCCTTTACAGGTCGTTGCAGAACCAACCCCAGCATTTTTTAGGTGTTGTAGTTTTTCTAGTCAAATTTTACGTTCAGTAGTTTGACATCATGCAAAACATTCATTCCCACCCTATGCTACCAGTGCCAGACGTGGTCACTCACAACAAAACATCAAAGAAAATTAGTAACCATAGAAATGAGGTGTCTAAAAAAGACTGTAAGAGTGACCAGAAGAGGTAAAACCAGGAATGAGGTCATACGAGATAAGGTCGGCACAAAACCAATCCTCAGTTACATAGAAAGACAACAAATCAAATGGTTTGCCCACTTGGAGAGAATGCCAACTGATGCTATACCATACAAGGTATATACCAAAAGAGGAGAAGGACGTAGACGAAGAGGTAGACCAAGAACAATATGGAAAGATAGCATCACGCCGGCCGTCTTTACTTCCCATGCTTGTACCTTATACCCATTCAAGGTTGGGTCTACCTGGAAGTCAAGGTTATTTTTTGGTGAAAAGAAAAATCCCGCTCCATCAGGACCCGAACCCACCACCTTCTGAACAGGCGAGCGTCTAGGCGCTACACCACGGCGACTCCCCCCTTCTGAACAGGCGAGCGTCTAGGCGCTACTCCACGGCGACTGACCCCTTCTGAACAGGCGAGCGTCTAGGCGCTACACCACATCGACTCCCCTAACTATAGCAATGGATTTATTAAATCTCTAACAGAAATAGGAAGTCCTGACTCAGCTTCATCTGCAACAATTTCCACACCAGTTTTGAATCGTGTGTAAAACCCCATGTACCAGAGCAACATTGTTCCTCATTAACGTATTTCATCAATTCAACTGTCTCAAGAGTACTTCTCTTCTTCTAAAAGTCCATGCCGTGTGGCGTTAGTAGCCATGTCTATCCACAACCTTCTGCTCGAGTGCTTTCAATCAACTCTGACACAGATGATCCTCTATACCATGATGTCAAACTGTCTAGCATCTTTGCTCTCGGTCTCCCTCTGCCTCTCCTCCCCTCCAACTTTCCAATTGTCACGATGTATTCCAGTTTTCTCCTTTTCATCACATGACGTGTGAGTCAGTTTTTGTCAAGACATTCTCATTACATTTTTATCTGTCACGGGTATTCTCATTATCCTGTTTTCGCGTTTGAAACAAAATTAACACTGCACACGTAACGTACCAGCTCTCACTAGCTGAATAATATGACCGTTTACTTGGTTTCAAGTGGCAAGATTGACTGAAAACAACTGAGAAAGGGGAAGAAAAAAGATAAATGCCCCAATGGTTTAGCCACATATATTTTTTTGGGAAAAAAAGGTTGGGGGGGGGGGGGGATATCATTGACATAATCGGTGATTATAATAATCGCGTGGTAGTGGGAAACAACTACAGGGTAAAAGACCATGTCAAATAATTACCTTAATGGGACATAACTTAAGGTAAAATATTAACTAGAAATTATTTGTAGCAGTTACCTCCCCTTTAAATGTTCTTTTTATTTTGTATTAGTAACTACGTTATTGCAGAAGGCATGGTACCAGAAATGAGGAGCAGTGGCCGACCGACACGACGATCGGCACAGAATATAAGTGACTCCTTGAGTGTGAAAGTACATGAGGCGGGAGAACTGACGAAAGACCGTGTTTTTTTTCAGGCAGTCTGTTATGAGAGCGACGTTCTGCAAAGGACCTGCTGCATGATGATGATTAACTACGTTTACTTGCATCCCCCTCCTCCTCAGCAACAATAAAATCGTTCCGCTGGCGGAGATTACAGCCAGTAAACGCTACGAAGATGAAAAAGAAAAAGAAGAAGATGACGATAAAGAAGAAGACGAAGAAGAAGAAGAAGAATATTGAATGTTGAATTAAAAATCAACATCATAGCACTCTGCACACTCCCATTAGCGCTTTCCCAACTGTCAAACCCTTGCCCAACTGTCAAACCCTTGCCCAACTGTCAAACCCTTGCCCAACTGTCAAACCCTTGCCCAACTGTCAACCCCTTGTCCAACTGTCAACCCCTTCCCCAACTGCCAACCCCTTGCCCAACTGCCAACGCCTTGTCCAACTGTCAACCCCTTGCCCAACTGTCAACCCCTTGCCCAACTGTTAAACCCTTGTCCAACTGTCAACCCCTTGCCCAACTGCCAACCCCTTGCCCAACTGTCAAACCCTTGCCCAACTGTCAACCCCTTACCCAACTGCCAACACCTTGTCCAACTGTCAACCCCTTGCCCAACTGTCAAACCCTTGTCCAACTGTCAAACCATTGCCCAACTGTCAACCCCTTGTCCAACTGTCAACCCCTTGTCCAACTGTCAACCCCTTGTCCAACTGTCAAACCCTTGCCCAACTGTCAAACCCTTGCCCAACTGCCAACCTCTTGCCCAACTGCCAACCCCTTGTCCAACTGCCAACCCCTTGCCCAACTGTCAAACCCTTGCCCAACTGCCAACCCCTTGCCCAACTGCCAACCCCTTGTCCAACTGCCAACCCCTTGCCCAACTGTCAACCTGGGGTACCAGGATGCATGTTTGGTCTGGCTCTTCTTCTCAAGACGTGTCCGACATGATAAGGTCCATGGCTTTTTTTTTCTGTCGGAACGCAGTACCGTGTCGGCGTCTTTGGCTTAGGCGTTATAATAGCGCTTTGTAATGCCAGGATGCAGGGTTCAATCCCAGCTGCCGACCTTGCGCCTTGCATTGGTTTTGACAGTGGTATCGAGAAGCCGACCGTACAGAAGCAATAGCAAACTGCTAGACGTAAATGTGCCTAGAAGAATAACAGGTTAGTTGCGTATCCTTTACAGGTCGTTGCAGAACCAACAGCCCCCGGTTGTTGTGTGGTTTTTTCTAGGCAAATTTAAGTCCAGTAGGTTGCCATTGCTTTCGGGACAGTCGGCTTTCTTGATACCACTGTCGAAACCAACGCAAGGCGCATGGCCTGCAGCTGGGATCGAACCCGGCATCCCGGTATTACGAAGCGTTCGCATCGACTTAGCCACAGAGCCGACCGGACCTTATGTTTAGGCATCATTAGACTTTGTGGTTACTATAGCAACCTTTAGAAGACACTTTGCTGTGAGCGCAGGAAATCATGTTAGTACTAGTCAGGCAACTGAGAGGGATCCAGGAGACAACTTGAAGAGAGAACTGACCCGCCAGATAAACAGACAACATACAACAATCAGATCGTTCTCCAGAGTACCCCAGCTCATTGCGGCATACCAGAAAATGAGTTAGCAGACAGACTTGCTAAAAATGGAACAAAGGAGAAACAACACACCCGTCCATTGTCGTTACAAAAAAGCAGAACACTTATCAAGGGAAAATACAAGGAATTGTCGAGAGAACAAACTAACAGTAAAACATCCACAAGACCCCATCAGCAAACTCAACAAAAAGCAGCATACCATAATTTTCCGTCTATGAACAGGACACTGCAGGCTCAACTACCACATGCATAAAATATAAATTGTACAGTCCCCATAGTGTGCCTGTCAAACAGGACCACAAACACCTAAAACATTCTTCAGACCTGCCGACTCTATATACAACTTAAAAAAGACACCTGGCTTCAAGAGAAAAGTGTGCAGAGCAAGCTATGGGGAACCATGAAGGACCTGCTGCTGACATGCGAGTGCTGAGCATACGAAACCAAACGCAAAGAAACAGAAGTAACCTGCCGGCGATATATGTCAGGCAAAACATTTGGCAAGCTCTTCTTGTGCAATAATACTAATAATGGCGTCTGTAAACTACTGGATGTAACTTTGCCTAGAGAAACCACACGACAGCCGAAGGCTGCTGGGGTTGGTTCGGCAACGTCCTGTAAAGGATACCCAACTAACCAATGGCGTCTGTGGCTTAGACGTTGCGAACGCACTTTGTAATGCCAGGGTGCCGGGTTCGATTCCAGCTGCGGATCTTGCGCCTTGCGGTTGTTTCGACAGTGGTATCATGAAAGCCGACAGTAGAAAGCAATGGCAAACTACTGGACTTAAACTTGCCTAGGAAAACCACAACAGCCAAGAAATGCTAGGGTTAGTTATACGACATCCTGTAAAGGATACGCAGCTAATTAAAGAGAGAACATTGTTTCGAATTTCCGAGACCCCCGTATGAGTTCCGGGAGCCCCGTTGAAGGAAAAAACAAGAATAAACCCACTGCCTGCCCAAAAGCATGTCGTAAGAGTCCACTAATTGGGAGCTTCTTTCGAAATCGGAGCACATTTGCCTGAGAGGCGAGGAACCAACAGTCTGCTGCATGCAAATGAGTCAGAGCTGTGAAACGAATGTACACGCAACACTCAGTTTCTGGAACAGAACTAGAATCCAGAAGTACAACTAGAACTTTCTGCCGGAGTTTAAAGCCGGTGAACGCGAAGGAGAAGAAGTCGAATTTCTGAGAAATGTTTTTTATTTATGCACAAGTAACTGTCAACGACCTACTGAGCTGTCCAAAATGTCAAGCACACTTGACTGCCATTTTGACTGTGTTATGATTTGCAAGGACATTTGTTGCTTGTTGGTGGGAAGTTGTCCGTTTCGATCAAATGGACAATTCCGGCCAGAGAGCCTTGGAAACCAGAATTGTAGTCCGTGGCCACTTCGTTGTGGATGTAATCGGTTCTTCTGTCTACATACTCGTCTCCTGTGTCCGGCCCTCCCACCAGGGCCCCCACCAGGACTTGAGGGCTGGGGGCATCGATGTCTAGATTACTCTGATCACAAGGGGCCGGTCTGTGGAAGACGCATAATCAAAACGATTGAATATTTTGCAGTACAGTGGGATAGCATTAAGAGAGCTGGTCCAGGCAACCAAGGATTTGTGGAGATGTATGAGCTCCTACGCCAACTGACAGGGCACATGCTGATGTTGATGATGCTGATTGAGTACAATACAGCTAAAGTGGTTATTACCTAACAGAAGTGAGCACTGGCGTCGACAAAAAGAAAACTTTTCGGGAGGGTTTCAGCCTCTCCTCCCCCTTTAAAAAAAACAAATTCATAGGATTAGGGTTAAGCTTTGTGTAAATGTAGGATAAAAATAATAATATTAACATCAACAATAATGATATAATAATGTAAATGGCAAATACATTAATATATGCCTGCAATGGTATTAAATATATTTAAAAAATAATTAAAAAGATAAATTTTAGGGGAACTGCTAAGCTCTGGCCTTAATCATTTTAAGTAGGAAGGAGACTTGGAAAAGAGGGAGGGGGGGGGGGTGTTAGAGAGAAGAGGGTACATGGTACTAATTGTAGGCCATCTGGTGAGCCAGAGTTATAAAATATCTTCTGGATACGGACTTGAACTGCAGACCTTCCGGCGGTAGCAGAGTGTCTATTCACTATGCCAGCGTTTCTGAAACTGGGTGCCGCGAGCGTATATCAGAGGGGCCGCGGAAATAATCTAGGATTTTACAAAATCTGCTTGAGATAACCGAAGACAGCAGTTTCAAACAGCAATACCGTGAATGAAGCCGAGAAGAGTTCTGGATGCAGGTGTATGCAGAAGACAATGCTATTGCAAGACTACAGTACATTCTCAACGTAAGCTTACGCAATGAACTAAACTTTACATAAACATAAAGGAAATAATGAAAAGAATTCACCTAAACAGGTTTATAAAACCGCATTAAAAACAGCTGAATATTAATTCTGCACTGCTTCCCCCACCCTTATTTCATAAGTATTCAAACCGCTTTAAGGGTAGGTGTGCGGCGAAAGTTTGTATGCCCGACAAGAGCGCCGCGGCGAAACAAAAGTTTGAGAAACGCTGAACTATGCTATCGAGAAAAGAGTTTAAAATGAGTTCACTTACATATCAGGGCATGAAGCCGCGCGATGGTGAGGTTGAAGGGGATACTTGTCGCCGTAGCCGATCTGGAAGCTGTAGCAGCCCCCATCGTGTTTATTGTCTCCCAACATGTAGTTGATCTGTTCGATAGCCCAGCTTCGATACAGTGCTGGGGTGATGCCGGCTTCCGCTGCTATCAAAGCCAGAAAAGCGGTGTTTCCGGAGTATCTGAATTAGAGTTGGAAGTAATGTATAGGACCCTTTTCCATGGCTTTAGGCATTTTGGGCATATAGGGCTAGACCTACATTTTATAGACCTATCGGCAAAAAATAGGTGATGTGGCCGCCTTTACTCCCAAGAACTGTACCCGATACTTACTCAAGGCTGGGTCGACCTGGGGACCAAGGTCATATCTGAAAAAAGTCCGGCTCCGCCAGGGAGCGAAACCACGACCTTCCGATCCGTGGCGACTCTCTTAGAGTTGAAATAGAGAGCTTATTTAATCAGTATTTAGTCGTCGACATCATCATCATATCATAACCACCATTATTATTGTCATTTTCAAAACCACCTGTCGCATGACAGAATACACACACCTACCGCCTTGGGCAGGTCCACAGTCTGAACACCCCCAAAATCGTCATTGTAACTATGATATACGATAGGCCGACCGTAGTTATATAGTTCGTTTGTTGTGGGGGAGTCCAGATAAGAAAAATCCCTATAATTCACTCTTAGATTGATTCTTTTAGGCTTTTAGTGTCGATTTACACGTTAGGACACATTTTCTATGCCTATTTAAGATAAATTGTCTGGCCTTTTCACCGTAGACGTGAGCCGTATTCTTACACCAACTGCTGTAGTTAGGGACTGTATTTTTATGCGTGACTTCTCTATGGTCCGGTCAAAGAGGCAGACGTATTGCCTTGTTGTTGCCACTTGACCGTTAAAAAGACAAGATTCTTTATTCTCTTTCCATTTATCATGGGATTTTTGAAGATCCAGCAAGCGTCCGTGGCATTGACGTGATCTTCCACCAACCAACACCAGGGAAGCAGCTGACTTGAGTTGAACAGCCATTACCCAGTATGCTGTACTGTCCGTGAACCATATATCCACCAGTCTCTGGGGAGTGATTGTCCTTGATCTTTCTCAGAGAGATCATCAAGTGTACGGAGTTCTTCTGAGAAGTGAGACTTGGCAGATTTCCATCTTCGGGCATCCTGAGGAGCTGCAGGATCCTACCAGATAAGTCCGAGTAACACTTTGTAGCGGCTTGACTCCAGATGTGCCTTCAAAATCTGTCTCATACCTCCTGACCATGATGATCCTGGAAATGGATGTGTCTATGTAGAAAGACTCTTTCTCTAGTGTCAGATCTTCAAAGATTTGAACATTCATTTTGATTCTTTATGCTACCTTTCGTCTGCCTTGTTATAGTGAATTTATTACATGGAAGTTTTAGTTCATCAGTCTTCTTGTTCTTAGAAAAGTTTCGTCTTATTGGAATTCAGTGTCATAGTCAGAAAGGTAGTCACGTCTTGTCATATTCACTGTTGTTTACTTGTTTGACTGTGTTACGTTGTTTACCAGTCTGGGGGCAAAATAGTGATGAGGACGTCTGGCCGAGAGTGTACCCAAGTGTCATAATAACCCTGTGGAGTCAGA
>CAJHNH020000417.1:753770-860605 GCA_905116865.2 Candidula unifasciata | reverse complement strand
TAGATCTCTATCATAAAATATAGATTTGAACCTAATTTCGATCTTACCTGGAAAAATGAAACCACAATGCCAAAAGTTCTGTCTCAAGCTTAGGTTAAGCCCAACAGATGGCATGTGCTGGACAGGATCTCATTTACCAGACCTAGAGTTCAGCCCTTTATAACTTTTATCAAGCTCCTCCTACATTACGCCTAAAATCATTCTCATTCAAGGATGCCACAGCTCCTCCCCTGTGGGTAAGTTTATTCGCTGTCAGTCAGGGCTGTACAACACTTGTTTAAATTCCCACGCTCACATTCTACAGGTTCAATTAAGCTGGTCCCAGCTAATAGGCCTAGTCACACCTCCAGTCTACTTCACCTGTCATCACAATAAAATCCGACTTTGTCAATTCTTCTGCCAACACTTTCCGCTCACTATGTCAATAGTGACCGTCGGACCTGCCTTCGAGTTAGGTAACCTCAGGGGGAGATAATGGCAATTAGCCCTTGTTATCTGTTCCTGAAGATCTGGCAGGGGGAATAACTATCTGACACCAACAAATGGTGTGCAAATCTCCAGTCAGTAAGTCTGCTTGGTCAGTCTTATCTCTGTACCTCAACACTTAACAACTGGGAAAAAGTTTTAGTGTGTGATATCGCCAACATCCCAGGAGAATTAAATGCTTGTTCATTTCGCCTACTTAAGGATGTATCCAAATCCCTATTTTCCTGTATACTTTCAAAATACAAAGAAATAAAAGTAGGTTGAGGAAAGACATTCTGGAGTCACCGAGCGTATTGTCACAATCCCAAACACATCTTCGTTAACTGCACTGAAACTCAGTTCAAACTCTTATAATGAACAGATGTGAATGTTTCTCTTGCCTGGTGTAGTTTCATGTGTAGTTATGTTTTTTCATGTGGACTCGCTTTATTTCCCAGGTATATAAATTCTTCAAAATCATCTGTTGCTTGGTCGATTATGATAACTGAATTTACTATTTTCTGATTATATCTCATCATATCTAGGGAATGATTGTGAAAAGTCTCTCAATCTTTCCTCAAGCATCCACATGGAGGCTGTTGTCACCTGAGTTGTACAAATCCTCTAAAGCTGAGGTAAGTGACCACTTGATACCTTTTCTTTTTTCTTGTGGCCTCCTTGATCTTTAAGGAACCAAATAATTGAGTTTGCGTTGAAACAGTTTGAGCTAACAGGGGACTAGTAATAATACATCATTGATAGGACCGCAATT
Source organism: Candidula unifasciata (assembly GCA_905116865.2). Lineage (NCBI taxonomy): Eukaryota > Metazoa > Mollusca > Gastropoda > Stylommatophora > Geomitridae > Candidula > Candidula unifasciata. The sequence goes on along the minus strand of CAJHNH020000417.1, from coordinate 859,368 downwards.
GTGTTGATTTTACCTAAATGTTCTTCTTAAGGGAATTAGTGTTAACGAGTTTTTACTGTAGCATGCATCAATGCCTTACTTCTGCGCTGACAAGGAAACATTCGGAAATGGAAACAGCAAAAGGACGGCTTTTGTAATAAATATTAAGTTAAAAATATTCCAGATTGTCTGTTTTGATTGATTGTGTACCAATGGACGATGAGACAACGGACACATTCTACGACATTTTGCAAGCAGTAATAGAAGACATATCCAAGACATGATTGACTATTAATCCTTGGAGATTCATTGCACAGGTAGAAATGGAAAACACGGGAGAGGGGGAAAAGACATCAGTAACACTGAGAAAACACGGGGAGGAAAAGAACATCAGTAACTCTGAGAAAACACGGGGCGGAAAAGAACACCAGTAACAATGAGAAAACACGGCAGAAAAAGAACATCAGTAACACTGAAAAAACATAGGGAGGAAAAGAACATCAGTAACACTAAGAAAACACGGGGAGCAAAAAGAATATCAGTAACACTGAGAAAACACGAGGAGGAAAAGAACATCAGTAACACTGAGAAAACACGGGGAGCAAAAAGAATATCAGTAACACTGAGAAACACGGCAGAAAAAGAACATCAGTAACACTGAAAAAACATAGGGAGGAAAAGAACATCAGTAACACTAAGAAAACACGGGGAGCAAAAAGAATATCAGTAACACTGAGAAAACACGAGGAGGAAAAGAACATCAGTAACACTGAGAAAACACGGGGAGCAAAAAGAATATCAGTAACACTGAGAAACACGGCATGAAAAAAACATCTGTAACACTGAGAAAACACGGCAGGAAAAAAAACATCAGTAACACTGAGAAAACACGGCAGAAAAAGAACATCAGTAACATTGAGAAAACACGGGGAGGAAAAAAAAACATCAGTAACACTGAGAAAACACGAGGAGGGAAAAAACATCAGTAACACTGAGAAAACACGAGAAGGAAAAGAACATCAGTAACACTGAGAAAACACGGGGAGGGAAAAACATCAGTAACACTGAGAAAACACGGCAGGAAAAGAACGTCAGTAACAATGAGAAAACACGGGGAGGAAAAAAACATAAGTAACACTGAGAAAACACGAAAAAAAAAGGGGGGGGGACATCAGTAACACTGAGAAAACACGAGAAGGAAAAGAACATCAGTAACACTGAGAAAACACGGGGAGGGAAAAAACATCAGTAACACTGAAAAAACATGGGGAGGGAAAAAACATCAGTAACACTGAGAAGACACGGGTAGGAAAAGAATATCAGTAACACTGCGAAAACATGGGGAGGAAAAGAACATCAGTAACACTGAGAAAACACGGGGATGGAAAGAACATCAGTAACAATGAGAAAACACGGGGAGGAAAAGAACATAACTAACACCGAGAAAATACAGGGAGGGAAAAACATCAGTAACATTGGGAAAACACGGGGAAGAAAAGAACATCTGTGACATTGGGAAAACACGGGGAAGAAAAGAACATCAGTGACATTGGGAAAACACGGGGAAGAAAAGAACATCAGTAACATTAAAAAACACGGGGATGAGAAGAACATTAGTAACATTTGGAAAACACGGGTAGAAAACACATCAGCAACATTGGAAAAACACAGGGACAGAGATTTCAACACATAACATTATTAATTTGAGAACCCTCTTTCCTCTGATACGATCTAAAGATGGACCCACTTATTCAGCTAAATATCATAAATGACCACAATGTTCTCATTGGGAAGCTCACGGTGAAATATTCAAAAGCTAAGTTAAGAGAACTAAAGCAGCAGCTGTATGGTTTGCCAAATTTCAGGATGTTCATATCAAACATAAATTTAGGATAGAACTCAAAAGTTGATTCAGCATTTTACACGAAGAAACGGACTTAGGACTAGACAAATTTAAGATTAGCCGGGGGAGGGGGTGGGGGGTTGAAAAAAAAAAAAGAAAAAGGGGGGGGGGGTTGAGCGGTCAGATAAAGAGGAGTGAATTTCACAAAGTGGGAGAACATTTCACAACGTAAATAAATTAAAAGACGAATGTTAAATATAAAATCACCCTGATTGAAAGAAAGGCTGACTACAGAATAAGCATCAAAGAATATTCAGCAGGAGCAAAAGCAGATATATATATATATATATATATATATATATATATATATATATATATATATATATATATATATATATATATATATATATATATATACTTTCCTCTACAGAAAAGCTAGTCACGAAAGCAAGCAAAGGAAGCAGAGAAGAAGCACCACATCAAAACTGTGTAGCACAAGACATGGAAAGGAAATGTGGTATCACTCCAAAATATGTCTCTAAAACTAAGGAATAGAAACATGATTACAGTAGAGAACGGCAGATTAGAGAGATACAAAAGGACCATCCAGGAGTAGCTAAGCTGCCCAGACCCAGCGGTACTCGCTGATATACTTGAGGCGGGAAAGGTTCTTTTAAAAAAAGCTGGATTGCCATTTTCAAAGGCAGCGGTTAAGGAAGCTATAGGGCTCAAACGTTTGACAAAGTACCTGGGAGAGATGAAATTTATCAAGAACTGCCACACAAAAAAAATATGCTATGCAAGGTTTTTAAGGATATCTCTACCAAGGCAGACATTCCAAAAATGGAAAATATTGTTACCTATCGTCAAACTACTCAAGAACGATGATTTATATAGCTGTAGTAGCTGGAGACCTTGTGGAGCAAGTAAACAGAAGGAGTGCAGAATTTGGATTAGATATTAATTTGAAAAAGACAAAAACCATGATATTTGGCAAAGAAAATAATCAGCTAACAATGAAAATCATAGTGAACGGAGTGAAATTGGAACAAGTTGAAAATTTCTTATATCTTTGACAGGTAATAACATGTGACGGCAGAAGTGAAACAGAAGTCATGAAAAGAATAGGGATGGCCAAAAACATTTTCAACAACATGCAAAAGTTACTGACATCAAGAGAAATAAGCAATACATTAAAAATGAGAATTGTCAAATGTTATGTATTCTCAACCTTACTGTATGGCACAGAGACATGGACAATGAACAAACAACTGGAAAGTCGTATCAATTCTTTGGAGATGTGGATATACAGAAGATTAGGTCGTATTTCATGGAAACAAAAGCTATCAAATACAGAGGTACTGAGGAAATTGGGAATGAAAAGAGAGTTGCTAGTTGAAATAAAAAAGAGACAAGTGAAATTTGTTGGTCACATTAAACAGTATTGTAAAGATCATCCTAGAGGGAAAGGTTCAAGATAGGCGAGCAAGAGGCTGAAAGCGTTACAAGTGGGAGGATAACATGAAGAGATGGACGAACAGCAGTATGAGTGAGTGTACATCAAGGTTGCAGCCAACCTTCATTGTGGAGACGGCACCTGATTGATTGATTGAGTAGCTGGAGAGTCGTGACAATGCTATCATTAACAGTAAGCTTTTCTCAGTACAATTCTTTAGAAAAAAAAAAAAACTAAAAGTATACAGGCGAATTAAATGCAAGTGGCAGCTGTTAGAAGTGCCAACACAAATAATCCGACACTAGAAATGCAGATCGTCGTCGATAGAAGCAGCAGTTACACCAGATCAGTAGTTGCACTCGCAACTAATCACAAAAGGCACCATAATTTATCTGGCAACAAACTACTTTTTCTTAATCTGCAGTTAACAACACCAACCACGTTGGGCACAGTCACAAAGCCTTCTAAATGAACTATATTTGTAACTCAAAGTGTGTAATGCGGGAGTTGCCGTGGTCTAGCAGCTAGACACTCGCCTGCCGATCGGAAGGGTGTGGTTTCGGGTCCTGAGGGGAAAGGGGAGGGGAGACTTTTTTTTCAAAAATGACCTTGGTTCCCATGTCGATCCAGACTTTGGTAGGTACCAGGTACAGTCCTGGGAAGTAAAGGCGGTCGGCGTAATGCTGACCATCAAGTGCCTGAAGGGGTGGACAAAGGGTCATTTACCTTATTTACCATGATAAGTGTATCATGTAGCAGATAGTATAAGAAATGATCCTGCAAGTTTTGCTTTCATACGACACAAAAATGCACCGTAATGTCTGTAATCGACCTGAAACAGACAGATTTTTGGGTGTCAATGTATTCATTAATAATCTTTCATTAGGATGTGAGCAAAGAGAAGAGAAATGCGATTTATATGGCAAGCTGGACATGGAGGTCTATGACAGACCTGGCCGGTAATGACATGTTTTTGTTGTTCTTGCGTAGGGGATCAATTAAATATGTCGCATTTTTGGGGCATTTGGGGGAAGAGTCACTTCAATGTGTGTCAATGGGCAAGAAGGGAGAGAACTACATGGCTCATCAATCAATCACCTCTATGCAACTTTTTATTTCTTTCAAAATGTGGGCACGCAATGGGTGGTATCTGAGGAGTTTAAATACGGCATGTGCTTACAGCTTACAAATCTCTCTCTCTCCCTCTCTCTCTCTCTCTCTCTCTCTCTCTCTCTCTCTCTCTCTCTCTCTCTCTCTCTCTCTCTGTGTGTGTATGTGTGTGTGCGTGTGTGTGTACATTCGTGCGTGTCCGCGTGCGTGCGTGTGTGTAAATTATCTGCTGTCTTGTCTGCTAGTTACTATGTAGTTTATTTTGGTGTATTTTACGTTTCCTGGCCTAGGATGAGAGTGACTTTCCTTGCCCTTTATATATCACCGTGTCACTGGGCTTGTCCTATGTCGCGTTTATTGACCGGCTACCAGCACCTAGCCTTTAACTAGTTGTTGTCACGGGCCTGTGATATCGCGTGTTGTTTATTCCAGGATGTGAGCGCTTGTAACAGACGCTTTAACCCCCCCCCCCCCACACACACACACACACACACACACATTTTACGTCCCACGAGAAAGTACAGCCTACGTTTCACGATAGAGTGAGCCTACGTGCCACGACTGGATGCAGCATATGTTGCACGATTGTATGCAGCGTATGTTATATTTATAGGCTGCAAGCAGTTGTGGTACGTAGGCTGCAATGTCTCGCGTGACGTAGACTGCACCCTCTCGTGTGACAGGTGGGGGGGGGGGGGTGGTGGGATATGTTAGAGCCAGTTCTGCAAGTGTTAGGACCGCGTCGCGGCAACATAGGACAAGCCCTGTGACACCGCGATTCATAAACGGCAAGGGAAGACACTCTCATCCTGGGCTGAGAAACGTAAAATGGACCTTCTTTATAAATGCTTGTTCTTGACCGGACTGATGTGCCGAAGGTCTTGGGTTCAAGGCCTCGCTAAAAAAAATTTTGACGATATATTTTGTTTGTTGTTTAGTTTCAGTTTCCCGGTTTTCATCACTTTCGACAACGGATGGTCCAATTATAGAAATTTTTAACAAAAGTAACAATAAGGTTACTACAATTAAAAATTAAATAAAGTAAGAGCTGCAATAGTGTACTGATTGGACGAGTCTTTCCTACTGGGGGCGCTACCATCGCACTGGGAGTGTTGGGACAGTTTAAGTGGTGGTAGCTGGGTCAGTCATGTATGGAAAAGACATGTCATAAACTGTTTTCGTATACACTATATTACCATTGAAAAAAAGAAAAAACATGTGATTTCAATAACACGAAAACCCATGTATGTAATATTGTCTTACCTCTCTGTTTGAAAATTAAAAAAATATTAAAGTTAGCTGGATCGAGTGTTACAACATGAACTTAAATGCTTTCGCGGCATCTTTGCCTCATTGATAAGACAAGAGTTCTTAGAGTAATATCTGGGGTCGCTTGTTACTCCTGCACCAGGAAGAAGAACAACTGTTTGCGGTTAGTATTGGGGGGAGGGGGGGGGTGGGGGTTCTTTAAGTCTAAGTCCTGGCACATCCAACACATGCTCTATCAGACTCAGATCAGGAGAATAGGCTGGCCAGTCTAACCGGGGGATATGCTGTTGTTGTTGGAAATCATTTACGCCCCAGCTCTGTGTGGTCGGGCATTTTCGTCCTGCAGGATAGAATCGGGTCCAAGACATTTTATTGCTGTGGGAGAAAATTGTTGTGAGCTGCCATTTGTGTAGGCCACACCATTCAATGTACCATGTATTGGATACAAGGGTTTTCTCGGGGTCACATGATTCTTCACACACCATCACTGACTCCAGACATGATTGCTTCCATCTGTGAATGATCTGGTGAAACAGGAATCAACTGTGAACAGAACTCAGCTCCACTGATGGATGCTTTGTCTGGGTCACATGACGCCGAGCCAAAGAGCGGTGGGATGAGATAGTATCAGGACTTATCAAATAATGGGTCGCAGACCTGCATCTCTCAGACGGTTTCACATAGTTGGGTCACCACTGGTGGCTGCTCGCTGTTTTGTCCAGAAGGCTTTGACTCTGATATTTTTGTTGTTTTTTTTTTTTGTTTCTGAGACCTAGCGCCACAAACAGATGTGTCTTGCCGTCTTATGGTATGCTTAAAATGTCTTGACTTGCATTGTTCTGCGAAATTCTGCGTAACTGTCGGTTGCATTATAACGATCACGCAAAGTATGTTTGACAGAGTGGGCAACTCCTTATCTCTTGCAAACTTCCCGCAGCCCTACGTCGACCTGTAGCCACTTTGTCGCTCTCCATCTGTCAGCATTGGTCAGGCGTCTTCAGTGAGTCATGGTAAAATGTGAAAAGTTACAAACATACGCATTGGTTGTTTCTTTAAAAGAAACAAAAAGTGGCTGTCATGGTTTACTGCAGTCACGACTTGCACGTGAAAAACAAATTTCAGCGATGTTATCAACAGGCTTTGCTTTTCAATCATGCATTATTTCCTTTTTCGCTAAGTAGATTTGATTGACTTTGGAAGTAAACGCACGTAACACAGATCTGATCTATTGTCACGTTAACAATTATTGTATTTTTTTAAAGGTAAACTGAAAAAAACCTAACAACTGGAAGTGGCCTTTAATGGGTTAGTATACATGCTGAAAATATCAAAAATGGGATTAATGATGAGGTCTCTGGCAGCTTTGAACCGCTTAGAAAGTTGATAAACGTTGCAAAAATCTATCTGAAAATGTTGAAAAGATATCCGTTGGTAATCTGCCAGAGCTCTGGACAGTGAGAAAAGGGAACAGTTAAAGATTAGTTAGACAGACTCTTTTTAAAAATCAACTTTTTTTTTTAAATCCACTTTTTTTCCGAATATCAGTCAACGTCAGCAGTTCCACATATATATCAGACAGGCAAGGTAATGTATTGGCTGACCTAGCAAACAACTGATCTTTAGTAACTGATGTTTCCCTATGCAGTGAACTGGCAGTTTTAAAAAAATGACCAGCGGTGAAAGCGGTAAAATATTTGATAAGTTGACCAGTTGTAAGAACCATGAAAATCCTGTCTAGCTGTCTGATTGTGACGAACTAGTCTGGACAGCTGTTTTTTCCCCCTTGAGTGTTGCTTTGTATTAACAATATTATTAAATTTCTAAACTTTTCTTTATTGCTTTTTATTAGCATTATTAATACTTAATTAATTCAAAGTTGAAGGAGATAAATGAGGAGTATCTCAGAGTTACTTGCCCCTTTTTAGACCTCCGCTTTTCAAATCAGACACATGGTTGAGGCAGGAAACAGTCATTTTCGTTTTTTCATGCTCAACTGACTCAGTAAATACTAAAGTTGTTAGTCAGTACTGTAGTCTTGTTTTCTGTTTGAATTCCCAACCAGGGATGACTTAATAGTGTTATTTTAATTTGATCTATTGCTGCTAATTCCTCTGAATTATTATCTGTGGAACTCTATGAAATTTGATGCCCACATGGTGGGACAATCCTTGATAAATTCCCCTATCCTAACTAACCACGTTTATGATCTAGTATGTAAGCATATGATCTATTTGATGATTGATATAATGTTTATTGGATACAAGAAACGTGAATTATTATTTTTAATTATTATAATTATATAAATTGAGAATTTATGTCCTCGTGTGAAATCTCGGTCAGTTCCAATTCCCAGCTTGGTGAGGCGATTAATAAAGGAATGAAGTGTATATTTATTATACCTAATCCTTACTAGGTCATTTGGCTTATGGTGATATTAGCGTGATAAATCACTGTCTTGCTTTAATTTAGATTTAGTCCAGATAATTCTGAGACTAGTTTAAGAGCTTAAAATACCACAGGGTGGCTGAATTTAATATTTACTCTGTCGGAGAAGAAGAAGAGAGGTGTATGGCCCATGCTTGTAATAATTTTTGGTGCATATATATTCCCCCATTACTAGGAATATATTTTCAGTACCACAGCAGGTGGCCTTACAATTTTAATAATTATATTTCACCCTTCTCAACTTCTAAACTCTGTTGAATAAGATTAAGCCCATGTATGGATTCAGATTTAAACTGGAGTTAGTGTTGTATATTTTATGTTAATACTGTGACAGATGGAAAGCCCGTTGTCATCTATGATTGTGTTATGACATCTATCCCAACACCCAGTTATATTGATTGAGGTATGTCCAGTCCCATTTATTGTCAAACTGTGCAACGCATCTGTTATGATTTTGCGGCCTATGTAAACTCACTCCCTGATTCGTATTCTTTGTGATTTGAACCCATGTGGTTGAAATGAGAATATGTTGTGAAATGTGACTGTGTGTGTAAGCATGTTAACCCAGTAAAGGAGTACTAGTTGAAGAGATCAGAACAATTAACACTGATGAATGTTCTTTCTTACTGTGTGATGTAAACTCTTGTGCTTAAAGGTATTCATGAAACTGATGTTTCGAAATATTTCCCATCAAGGATATGGACCCTGTTCTGTAAACATTCCCGTTCTCTACCAGTAAAGATTGTGAACACTTATGATTACCCTACTCCATATGTGTGTGTAGTGTAACATTATATGAGGACTAGAGGCACTGTTGTCTCCAGTGAGAACTTTCCTAACTGCTTGTACAGGGACTGTTCTATTGTTCTAGTTCCAGGTGGAAGTTCCAGAAGTAAATCCCAGCGTAGCTGCAGATGCCCGATTGTCTGTACTGGACTGGAAGAGTCGGCCTGCCTGATGTGTCTCCGTGGCTTAGCTAGAAGCTGACCAAAGGAACCCGAGCTACAGCTAAGTGGACAGATTTGTCTACTATTCCCATCCATAAACAGTGACCAATTTTATCTCCACAGCCAGGATAATTATTAGTTATGATTGAATTATTATATTATGATTGTTTTAATTGTCCTTGCAGTTTTATGGAGTTTATTTTAACTAATCATTATCATTTGTGTCAGTGAACTTTAGTACATTTAAGTATACCATTTATATAGCAGTAGGGAATCAGGTGTAGGCAAACCCAGAATCTCCTTCTTTAACCAGCAAGGCTGGGAGAAATATAAACTTTTAGGATGATTCAATGTTTGCGATTCCCTGTGTAGATTGCACATAATGCATTCGCTAGATTAAAGCGAATCTACCCGACACACTAACAGAGAGAAATAAAGACACGTTGCTTATGTTAAAAATATAGCTGTCAGTGAGGGAAATAGTTGAGGATATATATGAGAAGTTTACCATAATAATAACAATAAGTAAATACATTTGACCCCCCCCCCCCCCCCCCCAAAAAAAAAAAAATGTGTGTGAAAAGGTTTACAAGTTAGGGAAAGTTCTGCAACTGCCCGTTGATACCAGATTTGAAAACAAGTGGCCATCAGTTTGACCAGCTGTGTGAAAAGTTTGTCAACAGAACAAAACATGTAAAAATGGCTCTATGTGATCATATTGAAAAGATACTGTCAGTGAACAGATTTGACCACACACAAAAATGACTAACTGTGAAAAATGTTACAAGTTAGTGAGTTAAGTGCATGTCAGTGGGAGAAATATTTGACACGTTGCATAAAAAGTTTATAACAGAACAAAATGTTTACAATTTGCTCTATGTGATCATGGTTAAAAGATACTATCATTGAAAAAAGTTGACAATCAGTAAACCAGTTGACCTACTAATCGACGTGACACTGTTGGAACGATGTCTATTAGGGGGTTCAAGTCAGTTAGTGAAAGATCTGCCAGGGACGTCAACTAGACATAGGGATGGGGGAGGGGGGGGGGAGAAGTGAGAAGGTTAGTTGGGCAGACTGCTCTTTGAAAATTTTCGTTTGTTTTGTACCCAAAAAATCGACTGGTTGTTTTGAAAATCATCTTAGTCAGACGAACGTATTGTCAGGGTTCGAGGGGTTTGTACAAGGTCAGAGCATGTGTGTACAACAAGATCGTCTCACCTGCTCTGACTTAATTTCTCATCTCTGGCAGCCAGTTAGATTTGTCTCTCATTCCCTGATCTTCCCTTCGCCTCTCATTTTGACGTTATTGTATGATGATCTGCACTTCTAAGCTGGAGACTGATTGTCTACTAGGCAGACAAGGGCACTAACTACCAGGGTATCTTTTTAAAACTCTATCAGACAATGTTCAGAGACAGAAATAGTTCAGAAAACACTGCCAATGTTCAAACGGTAAAGAGAGAGAACTATGCAGAAACGCGTCAAACAGTACAGCAGTCAGTGGTGTCCCCATGACCTTGTGGGTTATTGTCGAAGACAAGGCAAACGAGAACAAAGTCTGACTTTCAGTTGGAATCGTCAAGAATTACATTAGCAAGGGTAACGTGTAGATGTTTGGCCGCCTGCACCCAGTGATTGATTCCAGCGGGAACAATTGTGACAGACTTGTGCTAATAATTAGAATTCTCGCATATTTAACCAGCTGCCTCGGGAGCAATGGGGTTGCTTAAGTCGGTTGACTGCACGGCATATTTCGTGAACAAGCTCTCGCTACAACTTTCTTTAAATTAGTACTGGTAATTTAACCAATTTTATTGGTTAGTGTTCGGGACAAGCTGTTAGTAAATCAGGTTAGTGAAAACAGATAACAGAGGCCGATGACGTTCAAGCGGGTGGCCAGGATAACTGCCATATTGATGTTATTTAGTGTGACCATACGTTCCGTTTTCAAAGGGACGGTCTCGTGTTTCACGTGTGCACTAGACGTCCAGCCTGTATTCCTACCAGGCGCCAATTGTCACGTTTTATAAAATTCTAGGAAAAAGCTCGAGACAGAACATACAGTTATAGTTATATGTTTGTTTGTTTTAGTATCCAGAAGCCATGAGTTGTTAACCCTTATGCTCGGTATTATGGATATCGCAACCTTTCGGCTTTGATTCCATTGTAAATACCGTAAATCTGGGAGAAATGTGGCTTTCCTGCCCATCCCCGGGATTGAACCCGGACCACAAGGAGTTCGTCACCCGGTCTCCGCGCAATCCGGTTTAGCCAACTAGGCTAGAGAGCCGGGCTGTTATATATGTGGCCTTATTCAATTCATAGTTAAGATACTTTTAATAACTCCAATGTGTAATGGAAATTACCATTTTATCATATTTAGTTTTCTCAGTTCTGTTAAAGAGTATATTTTTCTTTTCTTTTTTGGCGACCTTGGTTCAAATTGTGATAACACTCTCGAAAGAATAATTTAGCATTTAACCCCGATATCCTAGAAAACAGGAGTGGGGTTAATTTGGCTCTTTTCGGGTGTCCCATGATCATCTCCAAATATTAGCGAGATGTTCCGTTTTCAGCTGAGGAAACTTATGGCAGCCCTAGATGTGGTCATCCTTGTGTATTTGCCTCAAAACTGTGTTAAACTTTCAGCTGAGAATCTTGGAAGATAGATTAAGGGCAGCAGCTATGGTTCTGATGGACCACGCAAGTAATTTCATCCTCCAAAATTGCGCAGGACAACAGTGAGAAAAAAAAAAAGGGGGGGGGTGCTTTACAGACGAAGAGTTATATTCATAATAAGGACTTGAGGCTGCTTTCTAATATCGAGGGGACATAACAAAACTTTAAAACTTCCAACAAAAGTTCGTTAAACGTGATGCTCAATCAGAACAGCTATTGAAACATCTATTGAACGGGAATTGTTTATATCAAAATATACTTGGAAGTGTTCATTTTTCTAGTCAGTTTCATATCTCCGTCGGGGCATTACTTTCCTTCTGTATATCCGTTACACCTATGTGAGTACGTTCGTAGGCATGTGTGTATGTGTATTCATGTATGTATTAATGTATGAATACTTGTGTGTGTATGTGTATTTGAAAGGTGAATTGTATGTATTAGACAATGAGTAGAGAGAGAGAGAGAGAGAGAGAGAGAGAGAGAGAGAGAGAGAGAGAGAGAGAGAGGCGAGCATGACCTACTGTGGGAATTAATCAGTGAGGAGAGTAATGCCCCCCCCCCCCCAAAAGAGCATAATAACATCAAATGAAATGATAAACGGAAAGAGAAATGAAAACCAGTCTACTGATAACAACTTAATTCCATAAGCTGGCTAAGATAAAAGTAATCAGCAAATGAGTTTAAACATGGCGACCACGGAGCCGTTTCTTTACCAAGAAGCTTTGCCGAGTACACGGGGACACGGCCTGTCTCAGCGGTTCCCAGCTTGGTCAGCTGTATCCCGTTTATCAGCTGTAATCTACACGCGCGCCCACGCTCACATGAGCGCGCACACACACGAGCGCACCAATAAATGTTGTCCTCATAAAGAAAAGTTTTTGCGGTAGACATGCGCTGTTTTGTTTTTAGAAATATTTACTGGCGAGGCCTAATATTGCAAACCCATTCTGTGCAATAAACTTTTCGTTTATTCTTTAGTTCACAAATGTTCAATTTTCACTTTAAGCTTTTACTTTAATATTTTTATGTAGACTGGTTATTAAAATTACATCTTTAGTGCACCAAGGCTGAGTTACGCGTATCAGTAGGTATACATTAATCACGACAATTGTCCTTATTGACATCCTAGCACATCAATCTAAGCCATTCATGCTCCGTCCTCCATGCTTGAATTGCATATCTTCTTTATTTGCCTAGCAACCGCTCTCTTGTGCATGTTTGTTCTCGTTTAACACCCATTTCCAATAGGCGGTTCCAACGTCGTTGACTCAATTATCGCAATGTCTCTAAAATGCAGCGTATTCATTGTGTCGTGTTCACAATTCTTCTCCACCAACGATTGCAGACACCGCCAGTCTGTCGGTCAGCAATGTGCTTGCTGTCCGTTTTAGGACGACATTTTTCGTTATTTCAAACCCCACCCTGGCTCTTGACACGGGCCGCAATATAGCCAGGCCATAAATATGACCAATTTGCTGAACGTGGTTTCTGGGACCTCTTCCCGGTGATCCTCATCCACATGGTGGCACATTGTGTCATCGGGTGTTTATCGCTTGTGTGATGTCCTGGTGGGGTAGAAAGTCAGTCAGTCTGTCGGTTCTTTAATTTACTTTCGTACAGAGGTTTCCTAGTGCGTACTGCCAGGGCAGTTTCTTTAGGTGGGACTTGTGGATGCCGTCAGCCCATTCTAGTCAGAGTTTGCCAGTTTGGATCTGCTTAAACATGCTCACTGGGTCTGTCATTATCTATGCGTGAGTCGCTTTATGTTCCGCCAGCCATGCCAGTGCCACTGTAACAGCTGCTATCTCCATCGTCGTAATAGAAGTAGTTAAACTAAATGCCCGACTTTCTTCTTGTAACAGCCGTGTTGGATATGTTTAACCTGTTAATAATTTGGGTCTGGCTACACTTGCGAACTTAAACTGGCAAGTTTGCAGACCAGGACTTTCGGGAAGTGGCCAATGAGTCGAAAATTTTAAATAAAGCCCATTGCAGCACAAAAGTCCTCCTATCGTTGCGGAACTGTATAGGGTTATGAGCGTAACGTAGGTACGGTGGACTGGGTCGAGAGAGATAAATTGTCTCACTGGTTTCATGTTTTGATGGTACGGTAGAACCTCGCTTAACGAGCACCTCACATAACGAGTAATTCGCATAACGAGCAAAACAAATTGTTACAAAATGACTTGCTTAAAGAGCGACGTTTTGCATAACGAGTGGCGAGGATAGGGGAAGTCCCGAATTGTGCGCATGTTACATCAGTCTGTGTTTAGCGCTCGTTGCAGTAGCATCGTAGTGTCACTTATGATCACACATTTTCTCAAACAATTTCTGCTTTCCAACACCACTCCGTTACTCCAGAACATGGACAAGCAAGTTATTTCTAACTTTAAGAAACTCTACACTAAAGCACTCTTCGAGCATTGTTTTCATGTGACTGAAGGGACCAACCTCACTCTCAAAGAGTTTTAAAGAAAAATCACGTCCACATCGTCGCCTGCCTCAAGATGATCGACAAGGCGGAAGAAGGGCTTACCGAGAGAATCTTAACTTCTGCCTGGAAGAAGCTTTGGCCGGAGAGTGTTGTCTATTTTGTGACTTTGAGGGGTTCGAGACAGTGAAACCTGTAGTCAACGAGATTGGGTCTTTTGTCATTATCATGGGGTTGTAGGTGGATAACAGTGATATCAAAGAGCTTGTGGAAGAGCACAGCCAAGAGCTGCGTTTTGGAGGAAAGTTTGTCAGAGGAGGAGGTAAGAGAAAAGAAAAAAATTTTCTGGCGAAATAAGAGAAATTCTGAAAGCACGGCAAACTGTTGCATCTTGCATTGAGAAGCATCGCCCTAATAAGGAAGCGGCTATGCGCGTTGCAAATTTATTTAATGCTGTGTCGCATTTTCGCTAAATTTTGAAGCGTCGGCAAAAACAAATCTCTTGACATTTTTCTAGTAAAAAAAAAAAAAAAAATTAGCTATGTCTCATAATTATTTCGACTTTTATTTCTGCAAATCGAATTCGCATTCCATGTGGGTTCGTTACGCGTTTGAAGAAAAGATAAAGGTGATCCACTCTTCTTAGCAATATGTATTTTCTTTGATTAAACGTTATACATAGCATCTTGTGAATATCTTTTTCGACATGGAACGGATTGTAGTATTTTACATTAATTTATATGAGAAAAATTGTTTCGCATAACAAGTGTTTCGCTTAACGAGTATGATTCTGGAACGAATTATGCTCGTTAAGCGAGGTTCCACGGTATGTTCAGTAGTTATATTGTGTTAGATCTAGATTTCCATGTGTCTCCTCGCCGGAGTTTCGGACTGTAGGGTCGCTTTGATCTTTGGTTCTCACTACATGTTTCTACCTTATATTTCCACAATGTGGTCCAGAAATTATGACTGCCTCATCTGATGTTTGTTGTGATAGGTTGTCTTCGTTTCTTAGATCATTTAACTTTCTATATACTATCGTCTCTTTTTAAAGCACAATAAATAGAGTTTAAAGCTAAAGTACGTATATCTTGTATGTCGTTACAATACTGGGTAATATTATTGGTGTATACTGCAAACAAGTTTGATAAGTATTAAAGAAAGAAAAACATTGATCATTAAAAATATTCCTCAGTTTCATAAAAGCCAACTACGATTTCTCCAAACAATCCTTAGTTCGGGGGGAATCAGCACAGATTTCCCAAACATTTCTCAGTTTTAGGGAAGTCAACAGTTATTATTTAAATATTCGCCAGTTTTAAGGAAGTCAAAACAGAAAGTCCAAACATTCGCCAGTTTCAGGGAGATCAACACTGACTGTCCAAACGTTTCCTTATATGAGGGAGGTCAACAACGATTGTCCAAAAATTCATCAGGTTGAGGGAGGTTAACACTGATTGTCCAAACATTTCCCAGTTTAAGGAAAGTCAGTAATGATTGTCCAAACATTTCCCAGTTTAAGGAAAGTCAGTAATGATTGTTCAAACATTTCCCAGTTTAAGGAAAGTCAGTAATGATTGTCCAAACATTTCCCAGTTTAATGAAAGTCAGTAATGATTGTCCAAACATTTCCCAGTTTAAGGAAAGTCAGTAATGATTGTCAAACATTTCCCAGTTTAAGGAAAGTCAGTAATGATTGTCCAAACATTCTCAAGTTTGATGAATTTTAATAATAATTGTCCAAACATTTTCCAGTAAGACGGAATTCAGTAATGATTGTCCAAGCTTGTATCAGATTGATGGAGGTCGATAATGATTGTCCAAACATTCGTCAGTTTGAGGGAGGTCAACACCGATTGTCTAAACCTTCGCCAGTTTTAGAGAGACCAACACAGACTGTCCAAACACATTCCAGTTTGATGGAAGTCAATACCGATTGTCCAAACATGTCTGCGTGAGGGAGGTCAACATTGAATATCTAAACACATTCCCCAGTTTAACGGAAGTCAAGAAAGATTGTCCAAACATTTCTCAGTCTGAGGGAGGTCAACGCCGATTGTCCAAACATTTCTTATTATGAAGGAAATCGAAACAGTCTGCCCAAACATGCCCCAGTTTGTCGGAAGTCAAACGGATTCCCAGAACATTTGTCAGAGCGAGATAAGTCAATACTAATTGCCCAAACACCTTGCAAGCCTGGAGGGAGTGAACAATGATTGTCAAACTGTCGGTGGGACGGGATAAGTCGGCACTGATTTCCTAAACATTCACCACCGATGTTTGTAAATGCATTTTGTCCAAGCACATAAACACCGGGAGTCGTGGCCGCGTAATGTCTAGACTTGCCTGTCGACTTAAAGGTCTCTGATTCGAATCCGCAGTTAAATGTGGCACCAGGTAATATTCTTGGAAGCAAAGGCGGTCAGCGTGATGTTGACCACATCACCCACCGAATACCGATTTGTCTATAATAAACATGAGACTAGAAGGAAATACCTGAGTTGTTACTGACATAAACAGGTCCGTTTTTTTAAATAACTTTTACACAAACAACTGGTAAATGTCTGAGATTACGACCTTGTTTTCTAACTGCCTGCACTTCATTCTTCAAATAAAACCAGACAGCACTTGCGTGTACAACAAGCTGGAAGTCTATGAAATGTATTGGGGACGTACATGCTTAATAAACAATAAGGCCAGCATACTGTACTGTCTTTTTTTTTTTTTTTTTTAACATAACATACTTCAAAGGAAATGTTTGTTTGTGATATCAGTATCCACATTTTAGATACTTGTATAAGTATAGGACATGTTCTGAGCCGTACTGGTGGCGCAGTCTGAAATAGTGGACTATATGGTAGCTTTATATCATTCAAACGACTTATTCCTGTGCTAAAGTATATGTTGATGTGAACCTTATAATGTGTACCTGGCAAGTTACTGAGAAATATATCAGACAGCAAACTGTGCAACATACTGTTTGTTTCCTTCTTATCTGGACCTGACTGTTTGCTTGAAGAATTAGGTGATACTTTCAAATACTGATATGCGCGCGCATAATTGAGTATAATTAGCCATTTTTCTGCAATAAACGGTGTTGTACAAGCAAAGATCGTGTAAATCTAGGCAATGTGTGTGTGTGTGTGTGTGTGTGTGTGTGTGTGTGTAGATCTATCTGCTAGTGTCTATTGTCACAATTACACCTATTCTTCGTGTTCTTGTTTCTTCGTTCGCCGACTGTAAGCACCGGCGAAAAGTCCCGGCTTTTAGTCCGCTTCTGCAAGGCCTGAGTGTTGTGTGTACATCCGTTTTACTGGCTTATTTGTGTGCGATTGGTTGTTCCTTGCCGATTGGGCAGATGCACTCCGGCTTCGAAGGAAACCCCCAGTTAGTCTGCTCATACGACATGCTTGTTGGGAAACCAGTGGGTCTATTCTTGTTTTCCCTACAATGGGACCCTGGAACCCAATTAGTTCCAGTGTTGTTAAAACTTGAACACGCATGCGACAATTCACCTTCTCCATTCAAAGACCTCGGTGTGCAGTTTTTCGTTCTCCAGTGACGCCATGTTCTGCATTTGTCTAGTTTATTCTCGTTTGATGTGCCCAAGATTGTGGTTGGTGGGCACAATGTAAACAATTTACGTTATGCTGATGACACAGTCTTGATAGCGACACGTCAGAAAGAACTACAGGAAATGATAGACATTGTGGTGCTAGAAAGTGGAAGAATGGGTCTCAGTTTGAATAATGGGTAGACAGAAGTAATGATGGTATCAAAGAAAGAAATTATTCCTAAATGTGTAATAAAAGTCGATGGTGTTATTTTAGCACAAGTACAGAAATTTTAGTATTTGAGCACATGGATAACATCAGATGGAAGATGCACAACTGAGATAAGAAACAGAATAGGACAGGCAAAAACTGCATTTTATAAAATAAAAAACATCTTGTGCAATATATCCTTGTCATTGAAAGTTAGAAAAAGAATTCTTGTTTGCTACATACATCTAGTTTTAACATATGGCTGTGAATCCTGGACAATCGTTAGGTAGGCCAGACAATTTCCAGGGGCCTCAGAGATGTGGTTTTACAGACAAATGCTTAGAATACCTTGGACAGCCAAAAAGAGCAACCAAGAGGTTTTGAAAGACGCGGGAGCCCTAAGACAACTTATCACAGACATCAGAATGATACAGCCATCCTTTTTCGGCCATGTTATGAGAAGAGGGAAAATAGAACATGTTATGACCACTGGAAAGATCTGTGGAAAAAGGGATAGAGGAAGACAACGAGAGTATATGCTTGACAGTCTTGTTGCATGGCATGGAGGTGTGTCGGCACACGAACTGATACATGCTGCAGGAGATCGCAGATTATGGAGAGGCATGATCGCCCACGCCAGTCGGCAAGGCACCTAATGATGATGATGATTGTCGTTATCTTTGTCTTTCACGTTGGGCACCAGAGATTCTGTGAGACTCCTGTGTCCACGTGGGAACCACTGGTTGCTACAGCACAGAAACAAATGCTGAGCTGGTCAGAGAAAAGTTCTATTGTCCTCCCTTGGTTCGGATTTGGAGCAAAGCCGGGTCACGCTCTCTTTATTCAAATAGAACTTCTTAATTATTTTCTGTTTGGCGTTTTTGTGATAAGGGATGTTTACAGGATTAGAAAATTAGCCTCTTATGTTTGACTGTCATAAATAATAAAACCAGGTCAGAAATCGAACCTTGTTTCTGCTAATTACCGGCAGTTTCAGTTTGCAACTTTACTTGCAACTTTTAGTGAACACGCTAAACAATAGTTAAGAGGATGCTGTTGATCAACTTTATAGACTATAAAGATAAACTAATAGCGTGTACCTAAAACGGGATAAAATTGTGCATATTTTATAAACATTACACTTTTTTGATAAACATTAAGCACTGCAGTATAATAAAATGTATATTTACTTTTCAAGAGACAGTAAAGCTGCTTCCAGGCACTTGACACGGAACTTCCCCAAACAGTTGATCATGCTGCAACGTTTTATCCTTACACTCATCCCCCCCCCCCCCCCCCCCACCCCCCCCAAAAAAAAAAAAACATTCACGTCTTTAAATCATCTTTCCTCGGCTAGCTGTAGATATCGTAATGCTTTTATTGAAATCCATAATCACACTCAAAACTTCTATCAGAGCGTTGTTTTTTCAATGCGAGCTAACATTTTAATTATTAAGCTTTTACATACATGACAAAGAAATGATAGTTTCAGTAAAATTTTTGAGTCTTCTGAATCACGTTAGCATTCTCCTTCTGATTTTAAAAACTCCTTAATATCTGCAAAAAAAATGCTGAATCTTCTTAAAAATACAAACCGACTGATCCAGCATATATCTGTGTACAAAATGTGGTCTTCCAGCTCCCTATTCTTCAATCAAAGCTCGAAATGTACATCTTTGTGGGCTCCTGGTATGAATCCAATTGACAATGTTGACCGTTGGGATCATAACATTATCCAAACTCAGATTGTTTTAACATAGTACGTGCTGATAAATGAAACAATGACACAATTTGAATGTTGTTGTATGGTCATCAGTTTTGCAAAATGTAACAAAACTAACATTAGTGTCACATGACAGCAGAGCAACCCTCCGGTCTTGCAAATGCCCACATCTTGTACCCCTCTATGTAAATGATCTTATGTCAAATATGGACTCTTCCTCCATAAGTACATAGTCCTTCTTTGATAAGTATGGGTCAAGGTGTTGGGAAAAGTACTCAGTTCGTTTCTAAATCTATGGAGAGGGAGTTATGTTATGAATTCACTCACATGTACGTGATTTCTATGGGCCGAACTACTGCCTGTTCACGGAAGAAATTACTACCGCTTCAGATTTAGGCAAGTTTCAAATTGATATTCTTGGCTCAATCTCTAGAGCATACAGATAGGTTTCAACCTTGTCTTGAAAGTCTCTCAGTACTTTCTTTAAAAGTCTGCATTTCATAAGGAACTTCAAATGAGCATGGGTAAGTACATTGTAGAATAATATAATTGTAGTTCCTTTCACTGCTGCTGATTGTAAGACATGTGTAACAATGTGAAGCAACTGCACATAGCCGTCAGACGATTTAAACTGTAGTACTGTGTTATATTGTGAATATGATAGGTTTGCCATCTAGTCTATGTTTTCTAAGTGGTGAAAAAGTCAGGCCAAGTTGTGCCCAGGAATATTAGCTATTGCAGTGAGAATTATAATTTGAGTCCCCCACCCTGAAGTGATGTTAGATGGTCGTTTGAGCTACGGAGTACCTTCTATACCAATGCGAGCCACCATCTAAAATTAATTCACTTCAGAACGTCTTTGTTTACTTGGGGAAACCCTAATACAGACATGCGTCATGTGACAACGTAAATAAAAACTGTGATCTCGTCTTGGGATTTATTTTTCTTAGCAGTCTTATATACTGGTATTCTTGGCCAGGGGATTGTTTAGTGTTGGTAAACTCGAAACACGCCTCTGGCAATTAGTTACAACCATAGCTGGTGCACCGTTTGTTGTATCGAACGCTTTTTTATTTATAGGAAAATCTGTCTTCGTAGTAAAATTTGTAGAAGTATGGTAAATATCTATACCTTTTAATTGACACCCAAACTAGCGGTTTACATTTACAGATGTCTTCAAGCAGCTGGTTCGCTGAATTTTTGCCAGTGATTTCTGTTCTTCCCATCACAGTCACCCCCCCCCCCCCCCCCCCCCCCCCCAAGAGATATGTCTTTTAGATAGATAGTATTTCAGTGTTGTTTTTTTTAACAATTGACAAGTCCTTCACCACTAACTGTTTTTTTTTTTTTTTAAATAATACCTTTGGCGACCATTAAAAGATAATAATGTCTCTGCCTTTGGTCTGCCGTCAGGTTTTATAGCGATACAATGTCTTGCACCTATCATTTCTTAAGAACTACGGTCGTCTCCATGTAGGACGCAATTTTCCGTTATTTTAAGCCCCACCGCAAGAGGTTGAACACGGATTCTTGGACCTCTCCACGGGTGATCCTCATCCGCATGGTGGCACTGTGTGTCACCGGGTGTTTATCTCTCTGTGTGTTGTCCTGGTGGGGTTAAATTTACTTTACTTACTTACTTACTTACTTACTTACTTACTTACTTACTTACTTACTTACTTACTTACATACTTACTTACATACTTACTTACTTACTTACTTACTTACATATTTACTTACTTACTTACTTACTTACTTACTTACTTACTTACTTACTTACTTACTTACTTACTTACTTACTTACTTACTTACTTACTTACTTACTTACTTACATATTTACTTACTTACTTACTTACTTACTTACTTTACTTGCTTACTTACTTACTTACTTACTTACTTACTTACTTACTTACTTACTTACTTACTTACTTACTTACATATTTACTTACTTACTTACTTACTTACTTACTTACTTACTTACTTACTTACATATTTACTTACTTACTTACTTACTTACTTACTTACTTACTTACATATTTACTTACTTACTTACTTACTTACTTACTTACTTACTTACTTACTTACTTTACTTGCTTACTTACTTACTTACTTACTTACTTACTTACTTACTTACTTACTTACTTACTTACTTACTTACTTACTTTACTTGCTTACTTACTTACTTACTTACATACCACTTACTTTAGATCAGAAACGTCAGTCGTTCAAAGTTTAGTATCTTTACACAAATTATGTAGCGAATGTATGTATGATGAACAGTCTAAAATGTCTTTCTAAAATATATTTTTTATGAAGCGTAACAGCTGAGGTACAAATAAGATACACACTTATCCTTCATTATAATGAATAAAAACTCCTCCTCCCATTCACTGTGATAACGGCAAGTCTTCGGCGGTTTCTCAATGTCTCCAACATGACTCATTACGATTAAAAGCTTCAACAAAATAGTTGTGAATTTCACTGTCAAAATTACTACAGCAACAGAACATTACACTGTAATTCTTAGCCGTTTCAGACATCACTAGTCTACACGTCATTTTTTTTAAATTCCACTTTACACACAAAAACAAAAGCTCGACCACGTTCAATCTAAACTTCACTTGCTGACAGCATTTATATCAGTCTTCACATCAGTGTTGCCAGCAGAAAAGCATTCCGGGGCGTCGCTAAAGATTTGCAATAAGCCAGATTTCATACTTTTTAGCGAGTAACTGCCAACTAATCCGCTAGAAGTTGGTTAACTCTGTTGGCCTGTGGTCAAAACCTAGAAAGATTTTTTTGGGGGGTGGGGGTGGCCGGGGGGAGGGTGAGGACTTGGAGACCAAGCGAGCTGCACATTTTGGCATCATGACACACAGGTTCATATGTCTGAGATATGATTTAAAGCACACGAGACAGAAGGCTGTGGAAAGACATGATTATCATCGCCATATGGGCTAGGCAAAATGAAAAAGTATAATTGATTATTTTCATTAACAATTTATTATGTTATTTTTTAGTGTATATCCTGTTTTCTAAGTCTTTCTGAGAATTATGGAGATAGGAAATTATGCTAGGAATAGAACTGGTCACTCAACCCGAAATAAGACCACCTTCTCTTATGGTAAAATCTGCTATAGTGGGTAATCTCTCTATTGGCACATATTATCTGCTAAATGTGCCTAAATGAAGTCCCGGGGTTCAGAAAACGTCCTGTTATCATTGCTCTACACACGACAAGCGGTCTACTTCTAGAGTTGAGTCCCATTCTTGAGCAGAGGCTGACCGGGGACAATCAATCCTTCGCTGCACTTTCTGAAACGGTGACTGCAGTCAGGAAACAATATTTCCGTGCCACAGAAAGGGTACGTGGCGCGCGTAGAACACAAAGAATGAACAGAAACGGAGATTCTCTCTTCCTCCTAATAAAATAGGGCGGTTTCAATCAACATTTACATTAAGATGATCGTGTCAATGCTCTTCTTTTTCTTAGAGTTCGCCAGATGTACACTTCGTCGGAAAGTTCTGGTTGTTCGTTCACTTCTGGACTTGCTACAGAATTATTATTATTATTATTATTATTATTATTATTATGCGTGCACATCCGATCTACAGTTGTGGCTTTTTTGCATGCTGACCGTTGGATTAGGGCAGCTTGAATAAGTAACTACCAGTGTTAGAGTTCACATTAGAAAATAAATTAACGAGCATCATATTCCTAGAATGTGTAATTAGCATCATCTTCTTGTATAATAGCTATAAGCGTAGTCGGACATCGTTCGCCATCTCATACGAACACTAGAATCACGGATCAGGTCAGAGATGGCCAAGCCATCCGAATATTTGTCTTTCTTTTTATCTTTTCTCGCCAAACTTACCAGATGTCAGCAAGTTTTCAAGTTATTCCTTCTCATCAAATGTCTCAATAATATTTTCACTGTACATAGATCATTTGCAGCCACCATGGTGTAGCGGCAAGATGCTCACCTGCGGATCCGAATCTAAAGGTGCCCATTCGACCCGACTGTCCACTTTTGATTTTTGTGTTATTCTGCTTATGACATAATCACTCAGATCTCTGTTGGTGATAAGTCGTTCGTGTACTGTGTTTAAATGTCTTTTTTTTTTTTATCCAAATAAGGGCGGAGCAAGTAGAGAATTATCTATGTAAATAGAGGATCATTTTTCACGCTTTCAGGCGTATTAGGCACATAGTGCTAAACTTCTATTTTATAATCAGCACTCCGTGTGTGATATTTTTTATATTCCAAGACTTTATTCTTGGTACCCATGAAAGCCTGGGTCGACCTAGAGCCATGTTTTTTTTTTTAATGTCAGCCACCGTTTAAATTCGAACCTACGACCTTTGGATCCGTAGATGGGCGTCTAGTTACTCCACGACGGTGGCTACCATTTATCTATGTACAATAAAATATTTGTTGTCGTAAGGATGCATCAAAAGAGAACCATAAATACAAGCATTCTGTGAAGAGATCGGAACACCAACAGACGTGTCTGCAGTTAAATAGTGATAGATTCTCATCATCGCTAATTTCCTGATCAATTAATCCGTTGGCAAACTTCAAGACCAATCGTTGTTTTTTCCATTCCGTCATTAATTAACTTGCATGGTGCAGACCGCACACAGCTTAGCCGCGCACAACGTGAACTGCAAGAAATGATAAATGGGGCCACTGACCGTGTAAACAATCGTCAATGACCAAACAAAATGGTCGCACAAATGATGATCTGACCAAAGACAGCATTAACACATAAAGACACTAAGAGGACATTACATTTTAATGTTGTTAATGTTGAAAGAGGCTGACTACGATGAACATGTTTATCTCTTCTATCGGGCAAGTCTCTTACGCGTTTTAAAGCTAGCAGAATGATCCTTTTTTCTAAACCACCCTACGGGGAAGCTGAAACTAGGATTACCAGATACTGACCCAGTTGTACTTAAGAAATGTGAAACACGTCCCATTACATGTGAGTCAAAGCTCCGCACTGAAAGGGAACATCATACCAAAACAAACAGGACAGATTAAGTATTTAGGGTAACACCTTGTGGAAACAAGTCACAAGGATACTAAGATAGCCAGTAATTCAAAAATTATGCTTACAATTAGGACGACAAAGTGTTTCACTCTATAAGTTAAAGTCCATGGAATAGGCATCATGGCAGAGGGTTTTATCCCATATGGCCCGGTCTCTCTCCACAGAATGACTAGCCACCTGCGTCATAACGTTGGTTCTGATCTACGCAATTTCACTTCTGGTAAGTCCGACTTGACATTGTGATTGTTCACCGATGCCTTCGAAAGATTTAAATAGACATTGGAACAACCACACCAGGCGGCAATTCGATCGAGTTCTTTGTGCCTTGTATTGGCGATCGCCTGTCTATCATGCCCTCGTCGATAAATCAAAATGTCACGAGACAGACCATTGTGGAATGAAGTAGTCATTACTTTAGGTCTAAGGATCTTATCTTTAAAAGTATTTGTTTATCCAGTCTATATTATTTAAATTATGTTGTTATATTTGTCATTCAGCACATACTTATTTTATCATCATCATTACTGTTATGCTCTTAAGAGAGGCATGATATTACTTTCAGTAACAAATAATAAAGAGAATTTCTCACGCACTTGGTAGTAAAATTGGCAAGAGCAAGCAAGTTTCAGAAAGGGGAAAATCATACACTGTCCATAATTTTAGGCTGCTGTGAGTAATTAAACAAAGCGACAAAAACAGAATAAAATAGTGCAGTTTTTATGGTCTTCGTAGATTTTGACATATACATCCTAAGGACATTGTCAGAAAGAGCTATAGAAGTAAAGACTAATTTGTACTTGTGCTTCATAGACTAAAACAAAAGCATTTGACTGTGTGAAGCATGAAGAAGTAAACTGTTAGAAAAATTAAACATTGATGGAAAAGATTTACGAATAATAAAGAATATGTATTGGCAGCAAACAGCAGCTATAAGAATTACCAACTGTTTAGGTACATTTCAAAGCATAAAGAGGGACGTACGACAAGGATGCGTACTATCACCTGATTTGTTTTTAATATACAGAGAATATATAATGAGATCTTTAATTGATATGACCGGAATTGTGGTTGGGGGGCACAATATAAACAATTTACGTTATGCTGATGATACAGTCTTGATAGCAACAAGTCAGAAAGAACTACAGGAAATGATAGACATTGTGGTGTTAGAAAGTGGAAGAATGGTCCTCAGTTTGAATAATGGGAAGACAGAAGTAATGGTGGTATCAAAGAAACGAATTATTCCTAAATGTGTAATAAAAGTCGATGGTGTTATTTTAGGACAGAAATTTAAGTATCTGGGCACATGGATAACATCAGATGGAAGATGCATAACTGAGATAAGAAACAGAATAGGACAGAGAAAAACTGCATTTTATAAAATGAAGAACATCTTGTGCAATATATCCTTGTCATTGAGAGTTAGAAAAAGAATTCTTGCTTGCTACATTCATCCAGTTTTAACATATAGCTGTAAAATCCTGGACAAACGGTAGGCAGGCCAAACAATTTCTTGGATTCCCATGGATTGTAATCATCTTTTAGAGCACCTCATTTCTGGTCTGCAGTTTCTGATTAATCTAACTATTCAGTAACATAGGTTCAATTAGATGTTGCAGTCCACAAACACAAGATTATCAACCACTTCAGGACAAGCCAGTTTCCAGACTTTGAAGGCATTGAAAACATTGGTGTGTAATTTCAGGAAGTTAGTTTGGAAAAAAAAAGAAGTACTGAGAACGGAAGATAATGTGGGAGCAAGTTAAAAAGCTGCAAATAAGTTGCTGATAATGGAACGTACCAAGACCTCCCAGAATATGGTGTGGGAATGTCTGTGTGGTGTGGCATCAGACATGGTGATAATGTTTCAATAATTGGTTCCACTATGACACGGCAGCTCTGACAGCTGACATAAGACAGTTGTCAACAAGTAGAACACCTGCTGTGAGAGACATCTTGGTCTAGCCTATTCTCAATTAGTCCATTGTTCTCTCTATTTTTCTTGCAGCTGACAACATGTAAATGCAGGTTTGAAATATGTTCTGGTATTGTAACCTGTTATTTCTAATTACATCTGTGTTGGTGTTAATATGGAAACCTCAGTTATGTAAGGTTTCGTCTTGCTTTTCAACTTCGTATCAAAACAATATTGCATTTTGTGGGCCTTTTCTGTAGATAGCACTGTGCTGCCAAACCATTTTACGGTCTTCATGATAACTAATGCTTATATTACACCAGCCACTTTCTGAGTAGCATTACTCATCACAATTGATAAACTTACTGCTCTGTATGTTTTACTAAGAAACACACTAAGCTGGTTAAAAACCAGAACACTTCAAGCAGTGGTGAACCAGCATTTAATAGATAACAATTGCAAGATAATTCATGATTTCACAGATATATTAAGCACTGTCATAATCAGCAGTATCTAATGACACAATAAAAGCCTGATGAAGTTGTCAAAGTAAGTCCAGACAGCAAAAATACTTTACGTCTCTTGTTTACAACATACACCTAATTACTTACATGCTTTCGTTTAACTTACACTTTATCCCCACTACATAATCTAGTATATAACGGAAAAACTTACACTGGTGCTGAAAATAAATTGTTGCCCAGCTACTGAAATGAGTGTGACCCTATGAGCTGCGGATTTTGCTGAGTGATCATCAGCAGTGCCCAATGTCATCTGCATTGTGAAACTCAAATTCAGAAAATGGTGAGTGGCCTGTTCCCACAGAACTTGTGCAGTTAACTGCATGTGCATCTGCTGATTTGTTAACTGCTGCTTACATCGATGATGAAATGCCTTTCCAGTGCCAGACTTTTTTGCCTGCCTTATGCCTTTAATGTATGTGTATGATTTTTGCTTTGCCGCCATTAGCCTGAACCACTTAAATCACAAGCAAATGTTGAATGTTAAATTAAGAATCAACATTATACACTCAGGACACCCCCATAAGCGCTCCATCCCCATCTTCAGCAGCAAATGAAGAATTTCAATTCCGATGGCACCAGTAACTGTTTTATTGTATATGCGTTTTGCCTTCCCCTTGAGTGTTGAGCGTCGGCCAGATCCCATGGTAACTCCTCGCAGCACCATTCTCCTCATCTATTGCACTTCCGCACTGTTTGCTTGCTCCCTGAGGACCCTCAAAACGTCTAGCTTGTCATCTATCAGTTCACCACCAAGTGGTGCAGAAGCAGCCAGTTTATCTGCCTGCTCATTTCTCAACCACAAGCAACAGTGATGGACATTCTGTGTGGTTTTCGTTTGCACAGGAACTAAGCAACCATGGCACAACCCGCCTGCTGTCATGTTGGAACTGGTTATCTGATTACCTCATTATTTTGGTGCTCAACCACATTGCCAGGTGCTGTCACATGACCTAATGTTCAGCTAGTCACGTTTTTTCCATACTCACTATGTAAATGCATGCCAATCCTGCATAAACTTTAATCTACACCTCTGAGTGCTCAACTATTCTTCACGTTTTAGCATTCGGCCACATTACACAGCAGTGAACATTTTAATTCAACACATAACCACACCTAATAGTTCTCAAACCAACCATCCATCTCTAGCAGTCATCCACACATCCTACTCCAGCAGCAGTCAACCACACCTAGCTCTCAAACCACACATTCTAGTAGTCAACCACATACATCCCACTTTAGCAGTCAACCACATCTAGCTTTCAAACCACACATTCTAGTAGTCAACCACACACATCCCACTCTAGCAGTCAACCACATCTAGCTTTCAAACCACACATTCTAGTAGTCAACCACATACATCCCACTTTAGCAGTCAACCACATCTAGCTTTCAAACCACACATTCTAGTAGTCAACCACACACATCCCACTCTAGCAGTCAACCACATCTAGCTTTCAAACCACACATTCTAGTAGTCAACCACACACATCCCACTCTAGCAGTCAACTACATCTAGCTTTCAAACCACACATTCTAGTAGTCAACCACACACATCCCACTCTAGCAGTCAACCACATCTAGCTTTCAAACCACACATTCTAGTAGTCAACCACACACATCCCACTCTAGCAGTCAACTACATCTAGCTTTCAAACCACACATTCTAGTAGTCAACCACACACATCCCACTCTAGCAGTCAACCACATCTAGCTTTCAAACCACACATTCTAGTAGTCAACCACACACATCCCACTCTAGCAGTCAACCACATCTAGCTTTCAAACCACACATTCTAGTAGTCAACCACACACATCCCACTCTAGCAGTCAACGACAGCTCCTAGTACTCAAACCACAAGCCGCATTCTAGCAATCAGCCATATATTCTAATGCTCAACTACAAACACTAATCTAGCAGCCAACCACATATCCCACTCTAACCCTCAATGAAACGTTCAAATGTTTAACTACATGTGTTGTCCAATCATTTATGTAGATGCCCAGACATGCCACCCCCTTTATGTACACTTCCTTAATTCCAGCAGGGGCTAGTAACAGACATCACACATGGCTTGCTATAAATAAAATCTGCCGAATATTTTTTTTTTTATTACAGCTCAGCGGAGATTCATGTCAGGCCAGATTCATGACCCCACCCAACCATGGCAGGCATCATAAATACAACAAAAATGTCAGCAGACTTTTAAGCCAAAAAAATCATTGGCAGCTGTAACGAGATACTATAAAAGGCACAACTGTCCAGCAAATCGGCAGTGGATTTAAGAGTTCACAAAAATCTGCTCTAGAAACAATATTTGAGACAATGTGGAAGCTGTGTGGCAAAAATTTAAGAACACTTCTGAACTGCCTAACAACACTCTGTGGTATTAGATACACAGGAGGAACGTTCAGGAAAAAAACAGCATGGTGGAATGATAACGTAAAACAAGCAGTGAAATGTAAAAAAGGAGCAATACAAGAAATGGCTAAGATCACGCCCAGATGACGATTATATCAAGTACAGAAATGCCAGGCGACAATCTGCAAGAGAAATTAAACAATCCAAGGAAACATCCTGGATCATGTATGGGGAAAATCTTACCAAAATCTGTGCTAAATCTAGTAGACAGTTTTACAAAACCATTGCAAAAATGAGAACTAGAGATGAACCATTCCAGCCATCTGAATATGTCAATGATAGTCAAGGCAAACCCATACATGAGGAGGGCAAGATCAGAGAAAGGTGGAAAGAATATTTTCAGACTTTTCTGAATGTAACAGGAAATGAGGAAACAGTACCATTCACACCCAGATGTACAAACGAGGAACAGCCTACAATAATCGAACAAGAAGTCAGAGAAGCAATCAGATGCAGTCCCAA
Source organism: Candidula unifasciata (assembly GCA_905116865.2). Taxonomy (NCBI): domain Eukaryota; kingdom Metazoa; phylum Mollusca; class Gastropoda; order Stylommatophora; family Geomitridae; genus Candidula; species Candidula unifasciata. Next base: position 829,338 of record CAJHNH020000417.1, on the reverse strand, counting down.
AAATTAGGCATCAGGTGTTGATGGAATATCAGCCGAGGCAATACAGGCTTGTGGAGAAATTGGAGTCACCTGGCTACTCCACATATCTAGGAAAGCCTGGAATGAAAGAACTGTACCAATAGACTGGCAAAGAGCCCTTATAGTCCCAATTTGGAAAAGAAAAGGCAATAAGCAAGATTGTAACAATTACAGAGGCATCTCCCTTTTAAGCCACGTAGAAAAAATGTTTGCCAAAATTCTGGAACAACGAATTAGATCCGTTGTAGAACCGATCCTGAGCCCATCACAAGTCGGATTTAGGAAAGGAAGAGGGTGTACTGACGCTATTTTTGCTTTAAGACAAGTTAGCGAAAAGAAATGAACATCGCTTTCATAGATCAAGAAAAAGCTTTCGATAGAGTAGTAAACGGAAATTTATTATGGAAAGTTCTTGAAAACTACGGTATAAATGGAACAATTTTAGATTGTGTTAGGGCTATTTATAGACGAAGTGAAAGCGCCATTAGAACAAGAGCTGGCATCACAGACTGGTTCCCAGTAACATCAGGAGTAAAACAAGGTTTCATAATATTTATGGACAATATTAATAAAATAGACATAACACCAACAGATGTCGATAAACAGGAGGACTTCAATGAGCTGCTCTTTGCCGACGATCAATGCATATTTCACAGCGATAGTAAACAGCTGCAAGACCACATAAACCTACTACACGACAGTTGCTTCAAGCATCATATGAAGATCAATACTGAAAAGACAGAAGTCATGAGCATAAGTAGAGAGCAACAGACCATCGACATAAAGATTCTAGATCACAGCCTAAAACAAGTGCAAGAATTTAAATACTTGGGAAGTATCTTTACATTCAATGGTAAAATAGACAGAGAGATCGAAGCAAGAATCCAACAAGCCAACAATGTCGCATACCAGCTTGCCCCAATTTTAAAACACCCTGCTGTCCCAGCTGAGATAAAAAGACAAATTATAAATACAATCTTTATACTGACATTAGGTTATCAATGTCAGACTTGGACATTAACAAAAGAACACGAGAGAAGACTAACCACCTGTGAAATGAGATGTTTGAGAATGGCTGCGAATAAAACCAGAAGAGATCGAGTGAGAAATGATGTGATTACAAGAACTATTGGAACCATACCCATCGTTAAATTTATTGAGAAGCAAAGAATGAAATGGTTTGGTCACCTAATGAGAATGAAACCAACGATGCCAGCATCAAGAGCATACAACATGAAAATCGAAACACCAAGAGGCAGGGGAAGACCAAGAAGAAGATGGATTGAAGGAGTCACGGACAACTTGAGACTTCATAACATCACGGCATATGAAGCGACTGAGCGCGCCCTGGTTGGGTTGCCGATCATCTGATAGACTGCGACGCCTAGCGGCACAAGCAGATTTTGACAAAAGAAGAAGAAGAAGTACACACTGTCTTAATTATAGAACTTGTCAACCATCAATGGTAGGTCAGTATAATCTTGTGATGACTGAAAGATATGTGATCCAAGTCTGCAATCTACAATGTGTCAAACTCATCATGTTTAATCCACAATATGTCAGCCTAATCATTTGAATAATCTGTGTCAGAGTCTTCTCATTGCTTCAAAATGTATGAGTGAATCTCTATAAATGTGTGAGTCCCAATTTGTAAGTACAAGATGTAATCCATCATTGTGACAGTCTTATCCTGTGGTACCTTGCTGTAAATCATCACCACCTGGGAATCATCCACACAAGTCTAGAAACAGAAAAGAACATAATTACATTAAGGGGCCACACTGAATGATGGAGCATTACTAAACAACAGATATATGACTCGCCAACTGTCTTCCCCACAGTGTGATATTCTCCAAACTGCAGACTAATTTGGATACATGTGACCATCATTATCATCCTGTTGCACCACTAGATGTCATATCAGGCTTGCAGTCTAGTCTCCCATTCTGTACAATCCTTTCAATATCATGGAAGGAATCCAGTCAAGTACCTCAGGCTTCTCTCAGAAACATTTGTTTTGAGGGAAAGGAATCCTTCAAATCTCAGCTCCAAATGTATTGAGTGATTACCTCTCTACACACAGAAATAGATCCCTTTCCCTCTGTTTTCTAGGCGTTCCACCTCCTAGATATTTATAACAACTTTCCAAGAATCTACATTTCTTCCATTTCTTCTGTTTTTTTATTCTTCTAATATCTTAAGGCAGAGAGAGAGAGTGTGTGTGTGTGTGTATGTGCATATAAATATATATATATATTTTATACAAAGTTTGAGGGGTCAATTTTAAAGATTTTTACGGGGCAAAAGGGCTAAATTAGGCTTCAGCAGTTAGGGCCACATAGCCAGAGCTGTCGTTATGAACTGTGTCGGTCGGAATGCAAATTTTCACATAAAAATGCATCTACTTACTGAGTAGTCGACCCCGGGTCCACATTAGAACCTAGCATCCTAACTGTTAAGGCAGGTGCTCTTCATAGTTTGTGGAAACTGTTCAACAGTTGCCCTCTCCCACATCTGTTAATGTGTATTCATTTATGCTCATTTTAATCTTCTTTGCATCCTGTGACAACATCCATATCTCAAAAGCTTCCAGATTTTTTTCTGATGCTGCCAGAAATGAGTTTTACACCTTGAGCACAAAATGTTTGATTTATCAACAGAGATCATGGTTAACCTGCAGTCTTAGGCTCATCGGGCTACAGAGGAGATCAGAGCACCTAGAGATTTGTCTGTAGTGCTGTGATGAAAGTCCTAACATTATTTGTACATATTTTAGTATAATTCCCATTACAAAAACATTAGAGTCAAGTCTTGCAATAAGCATTCATCAAAGTCTACTTTCATTAGATTAAAAAATGTAAATGTAACTTAGGAAAAAAAAAGCAGAACAGAAAAACACTTAAAGCCATAAGACACCCAAAAACTTCAACAAATTTATTATAACAAAAAATATTACTTAACATGGTTTAAAACTTGCATTTACCTTCATAATGCTGAACTCAACTCTGATTGTCTGCCCATCTTAATCTCTGTTAAAAAGAAGAGCAAAAAAACATGCACAAGGGCCCAAAATATTTTACAGTAATTTATGGACTTAGTTAGAACTTCATTCATATAAGGAAGATACTAAAATACAAAAACAACTTATCAATAACATGAGAAAGAACATGAAACTCATAATATACGATGGTTCTTTTAAAAAGAAATGAAAAACTGGACCATGTGACAGCTGGAGAAATTTATGGAAGGAGAGTCACAGCAGTGGCTCTCTACCTTCCATACAGTTCTTCATGGTGTAGCGACCCCAGCCATACAATTATTTTTGTTGCTACTTCATAGCTTCAATTAATTATGAGTTTTGAAATGGTCGTTGGCGACCCCTGTGAAAGGGTCGCTTGACCCAAAAAACGGTCATGACCTACAGGTTGAGAATCGCTGAGTTAAAGGAAGGCAACAAAGGAAGAATTTTGACATCCTTTAACTGTGACATGGAATGGTGTCAGCAAACAAGCAGATATAGGATGTTAGAGAGTGCAGCAGTAGAGAAGCATGATGGCCTAACTTTTCTGCAAAGAAGTTTGATTTTATTATAATCTCTCTTTCACTAACACAGAGAGAGAGAAAGAGAGAGAGAGAGGAGAGATTCTCTTTCCACAGAACAGCTAGCCACCAGCTGAGAGCATTGCATGGGTCTCGGTAAAACATGCGCTCATGAACCAAAAGATGCATCAGTGAAACAAACCTCCGACATTCAGAATGCAAGAAAAATGGCTTTACCACTTCACCAAGGTGCTATGATAATGCATCCCCTGGCCCACCCAGTCACAGAACATAAAAGCATGAGACCATATGTTCAATAAGCCAAACCAATGAGTGCAACATGATGGCTTCCTTTTTCTTCATCTTCTGCCGTTTATCCCCCAGTGGAGAATGGCCCTCAGCCAACACACGCTAAGTCAACCTATTTTTTGTTATCACATGCAGCTCATGTGATGGTTTTACATGCTTTTGAAAAACAAGAAGTTTCGATTTGCAATAGTTAATGTCCAATTCACTGAAGACAGTTGAAGCTGATTCTCACTTAAATGTTGAAATAAGGCACACACAATAAATAGACAACATGGAATGGATAGTGTAAAATAGATAAGGTAAATGAAAATTATACTCTGTCTACTATAGCATACTAAATAAAATACAAGCACAACATAGAGCACTTTCTTACCCTCTGCTAGTCTGTCTCTTAAACATACATGAATGAAGCAGCACTAGAAGCATCAACAAATGGCAACCAAAGCATTTTTTTAAAAACTGAATTACCTTCACTGAAGATACAGGATATCTCATAGACAAGCCATCTGTGTTCTAAAACAAAGATAAATACATCAGTTAGGTGAGGAGCCAACAAGATCAGTACATAAGATAGTGTGAGCAGTCAACAAGAGCAATACATCAGTTAAGGTGAGCAGCCAACAACATCAATACAACAGTTAGGGTTAGCAGTCAACAACATCAATACATCAGTTAGGGTGAGCAGCCAACAAGAGCAATACATCAGTTAAGGTGAGCAGCCAACAACATCAATACAACAGTTAGGGTTAGCAGTCAACAACATCAATACATCAGATAGTGTGAGCAGTCAACAAGAGCAATACATCAGTTAAGGTGAGCAGCCAACAACATCAATACAACAGTTAGGGTTAGCAGTCAACAACATCAATACATCAGTTAGGGTGAGCAGCCAACAACATCAATACATCAGTTAGGGTGAGCAGCCAACAACATCAATACATCAGTTAGGGTGAGCAGCCACAACATCAATACAACAGTGAGGGTGAGGAACCAACAAGAGCAATACAACAGTGAGGGTGAGGAGCCAACAAGATCAATACAACAGTTAAAGTGAGGAGCCAACAACATCAATACATCAGTTAGGGTGAGCAGCCAACAACATCAATACAACAGTTAGGGTGAGGAGCCAACAACATCAATACAACAGTTAGGGTGAGCAGCCAACAACATCAATACATCAGTTAGGGTGAGCAGCCAACAACATCAATACATCAGTTAGGGTGAGCAGCCAACAACATCAATACATCAGTTAGGGTGAGCAGCCAACAACATCAATACAACAGTTAGGGTGAGGAGCCAACAACATCAATACAACAGTTAGGGTGAGGAGCCACAACATCAATACAACAGTTAGGATGAGGAGCCACAACATCAATACAACAGTTAGGGTGAGGAGCCAACAACATCAATACAACAGTTAGGGTGAGGAGCCAACAACATCAATACATCAGTTAGGGTGAGCAGCCAACAACATCAATACATCAGTTAGGGTGAGCAGCCAACAACATCAATACAACAGTTAGGGTGAGCAGCCAACAAGATCAATACATCAGTTAGGGTAAGGGGCCAACAAAATAAAACTTCTGGGCATCTGCATTATGTGTGTGCGTGCATGTACTCATGTGTGTGTTGCAGGTGTTTATTTATAAATCAGTATAAAACCAGAGATAATAAAAAAAAATTTTAAACATTTGAAATCTGCTTTTTTTTTTTTCCTGTCTTCATCTTTTTAAAAGTTTCAAGCATTATCCATGCTTTGTCTTTTTATTCCCTTTCTGGGAAGGATTCATGATTCATTACACCGAAATCCTATCTTAATGAGAGCAATTCTTCTTTTTCTTCGCATTTACCAGCTGTAAACTCTAGCGGAAAGTTCTGGTTCAAAATGCTTTTGGGTAGGCAGTAGGTCTATTCTTGTTCTTCCCTCCTATAACAGGCCCCGGAACCCACACGGGGAGTGAGCGATTCAGAAATATCTTTCTGCAGACAAATATAACACATCGACCACTTGACAACTGCATGCAGCCACCCATTCCACACAGGTTCTATAAACGGTACCTCCCATTCCACACAAGTTCTATAAACGGTACCTCCCATTCCACACAAGTTCTATAAACGGTACCTCCCATTCCACACAGGTTCTATAAACGGTACCTCCCATTCCACACAGGTTCTATAAACGGTACCTCCCATTCCACACAGGTTCTATAAACGGTACCTCCCATTCCACACAAGTTCTATAAACGGTACCTCCTATTCCACACAAGTTCTATAAACGGTACCTCCCATTCCACACAAGTTCTATAAACGGTACCTCCCATTCCACACAGGTTCTATAAACGGTACCTCCCATTCCACACAAGTTCTATAAACGGTACCTCCCATTCCACACAAGTTCTATAAACGGTACCTCCCATTCCACACAAGTTCTATAAACGGTACCTCTCATTCCACACAAGTTCTATAAACGGTACCTCCCATTCCACACAAGTTCTTTAAACGGTACCTCCCATTCCACACAGGTTCTATAAACGGTACCTCCCATTCCACACAAGTTCTATAAACGGTACCTCCCATTCCACACAGGTTCTATAAACGGTACTTCGGATTCCACACAAGTTCTATAAACGGTACCTCCCATTCCACACAGGTTCTATAAACGGTACCACCCATTCCACACAGGTTCTATAAACGGTACTTCGGATTCCACACAAGTTCTATAAACGGTACTTCGGATTCCACCAAAAATTAAATGAAAAAGACTAACAAGCTCAATGTTCAGCAAACAATTTTGAGCCACAGATTATGATATTCTCATCAACATCGTGTAGAAAATCATTGGCAGAATAATGTTCTCATTACAACCTGTTAATTGTTTGCCCGCTCCTGTACCCTGCCCATATATTTTCATTTACAGATTGTCAATTATGTCCTCAATTTACCACGGTGTTGACTAAACCCTGCCTCTTCCCACAGTAACTAACACTGGGTATCCATGTTATCCTACCTTTGATGTGAAAATGGCAAATGGTGTGATGTGACAGCTTTGAAAAAATACCAGTATCACTGATTATAGCCACTTCAACCATGAACAAACCTTGACTCAATGGAAACATTTAACCAATCAGTGGGGTGCCAAATCCACTGCAGACTGGCTGGAAAGGATCTCCAACTGTCTCCTGTACTCATTAAAATATCTTTAATTTGTGTCATTTGTTGTGGTTGCGCACTCTCACATACATAGTTTTACAAGGTTTTCTTTCATGTAACTAGGTAGTCTCTCAATGAAATATGACATCACCATCATCATGCAGCAGGACGTTGCTTTGCAGAACGTTGCTCTCAAGGTCTGCATGAAAGAAACTCGTTCTCTCGCAGCACTCCAGCCTCACGTACTTTCATATTCAAGAAGCCACTTATATCTTGTGCCCACCTTCGTGTTGGTCAACCCCTGCCTCTCCTTTTTACCATGCCTTCTGCTATTTTTTTTCCCCAACCTGCCATGGCGCTTGATATGACCAAAATATTTCAGCTTCCGAGACAAGATGCTGTTTATCAGCCAATCCTTCTTGATGTTCAGATCTTTTAAAATGCCAGTATTGTTTCTCTTCTTTGTGCATGGTATTCTGAGAATCAAAACCCCATATTTTCTTTCTTAAGGACTGGGAGATAGTCCACAGTTCACATATGTATGTTGCTACAGGAAAGATGCATGCTCTCAAAATATATTTTGCTGTTATCTACATCTCCGGGACCATATTCCAACTTTCTACCCACATCTTCCCTGTCCAGGTTTTTAGGCCTTTTTTTTTTTTTTTTTTTTACGTGTCCAGAAACCATGAGTTGTAAACCCTTTGGCTCGGTACTATGGATATCGCAACCCTTCGGCATTGATTCCATTATAGGTACCGTTAATCTGGGAGAAATGTGGCTTTTCTGCCTACCCCCGGGAGTGAACCCGGACCACAAGGAGTTCGTCACCCGGCCGCCGCGAAAGTCAGGTTTAGCCAGCTTCGCTAGAGAGCCGGGCTTTAGGCCATATAGTAGGGTTGAGTGTATGTAACATTTTAAAGACAAACATTAGTCAATATCAAAAACTTACGTCAAGTTTTGTGAACCCATTGTTCTTCAGACAAGACATCTGTGCCAGGGGTGTCACAGACGACTGGGGACAGTTTGTGGCCATGCTGGAGGAGTCAGGCGTGAAGGTGTTCCCATGGAAGGCTCTCACTGGTGTAGATACAACATGTGCTGATGGAGTGCTTCCCTGCCACAACTTGGGCACAGAAACATGACACTGTGAAGATGCAGCTGTGCAACGAATGGGGTTGGAGTTCAAAAGTAACTTTTTAAAGTAATCACTTAATTCACCTGCTGCAGATAAAGGTAATGGCCATGCTGTTTTGGAATCCTCGGATGTTCTATAAATCTGTAAATATGCGGGTGTGGATTCCAAACCTGTGGCTGCTTGTGTATAGTTAAGCAGCTTCAAAGAATCTGCTGTAGCTGTACTCAGAGTCTGTGTGCTGTGAGTTCTCTGAAAGTTGTTTGAGGTTTCATGGACACTTTCACTTGTCTTAAGTCTGGGTGTACACAATGTCTGCTGGCATGACCATGTACAGTCTGTAGAACTGACTGCATTATTGATGCCACTAGGAAATGGCGACTTGGGGGTCAGAAACACTGGTACTATTCGTGAAACCTGTATGATATCTGGAGACTTGAACACAAGACCACCAGTGGTTGGCAGTCCTACAGAAGATTCACTTCCACAGCTGCTGTAGAGCGTAGGCTGCACCAGGTGTTCTTTCCCAGATAGACTGACCACTGCTGGCTGATTACTCTCAACACTGTTGCAATAGGCTTTGGATGCTTTATCACAACCACTAAATGCTGCATGTTTTCCTAGTGTATCATTTCCACTTGAAGAAAGAAGCAATGCTCTCCTGACTGGTCTAACTGAGAAACAAGGATCATCTGTGCTGGCAGGACTGGTTTCATCTATGGCACACAACTTACTCGGATTGATCTTGGATGTAGATAATGTTCCAGGTTTTTTCATACGCTCATTAGGTGGTCTGTTCTCTTTTAACTCTGTCCATGCTCTGCGAAGATGGCCATTAATCGGTGTAGCTGAGGAGGTGGACCTCACTGTGTTAGTTAGGCCCCTTTGCCTCTGTTTTGGTGTAAAGTCACAGTAAACATTATTCCCATGTGGTCTAGATGCCAGTAAAGCTGTGAAAGTGACACCAAACAAACATGAGATTAATTTGCAAGTCTTTGTCTGATTTGAAGAATGCAGTTATATGAAAATAATATCAAGGAACATTATTAATAAGAACATACCAAAAAACAAACAATTACAATTATTTTAATTATAAACATCAAATTTCTCAATATTTATATTATCTCCTTCACTAACTTTATCTTTCACACATATTTTTTAGAGGAAGGGCCCCCCCCCCCCCCTTTCTTGATCTGTCTATCATGGGGTTTTTTTTTTTTTTTAAATATCTGAACTTGTATATTGGTCTTTTTTATGTTTTCTGGTCAAACTACACTGGTTGACCTTTCATTCATGCTTGCTTAGGCTGGTCTACTTCAGAAAGGTGTCATGTTGTACTGTTTTCTTCAAAAAGACTCTCTTGTAGGACCTAGGTTGAGGCTGTGGGTAGGGGGGTTTGGGTTAGGGCCAGTACTAGATGTTCGGAGGTCGTTAAAATCTGTGTCGTCGTGTAGTATAGAACATGCGACATCAACGCTGATGTAATAGGAGACAAGACAATGTGACACCCCTCTGAAGTAGACCATCCGGAGAAAGCATTAATGACAGCCAAATTAAATATGTTTGGGCCGGGAAAAACATAAACAGGACCTGTATATTTTTGGTTTATCCACTCTGAGAGAATGTTTTGTGATATGCTAAAAAGGGCATATGCCAACAAGAGTTTGATAAAGAGGTTGATGCAGATCAACGGTTTCATAAGTCTATAGTCAAAGTCGCCAGAAGAGCGAGAACCAAAAATGTGTTCTCCCCATTAACACCTGATGTGGTAAGAGAGGAAATGAAAAAGGGGAAGACACTTAACATCAACATAACTTTGCCTGGAGGAAAATGGAGAGGGGGTGGGGGAGGGGCACTCTTATGTTTAAGAAGAAAGAAAAGTTATATTTAAACACAGATTTATAAAATTTGTAACAACAAAAATTAGCATTTGCAACAAGCAAAAATTACCACTGTCAACGTTCTTCATCTTCTCCCTGAATATCTTGATATTTTCTTTGTGCTGCTCATATGACTGCGTCAGTGACATCTGGGTCGGCCCTGACAAAGTTCTGCAACTCTGTGAAAACGCAGATTCAGATAAATATGTGTGCTCTACTGAGGGTGCGGGGCTTCATTTTAACATCAACAAAAATCTTGCAGACTAGGTATTGAGAAATGCTGCTGCATTATCATCATCATCATCAAGTGTCTCGATGCAGAGCATTGGCACACATGCTTTATATCCTGCAGTCTCCAACTGCACGTGTCAGTTAGTGTGCTGATGGACATATATCTGTCCATATCGTAATAAAAAGTTGTCAAAAGTGTGTGTGTGTGTTTTTTTAAATCTATCTCTTATTTAAGCAATATAAATATTAATGTATATTTGTACAAACGGTAAAGCTGAAAATAATATCTCAGTCTACTAAGAATATAATTATGAACAAGATCTAGTTAAAAAAAACAGGCATCAAAACCAATAATATAAACAAACTGTGGACAAACATGAGAAAAATAGACACTGATACAACAAAGTATCTTGAGAGTTACCCTTACGGTCTAACATGTCCGTAATAAAGCTAAAGCCATGGTACACATCACTAAAGAAGCCTGAAATGTTAAGACTATTAGCTCATTATATAAGCTGATGTAAACAGTTTATACAAGCTGATGTAAACAGTTTATTTAAGCTCATGTAAACAGTTTACATAAGCTGCTGTAAACAGTTTACATAAGCTGCTGTAAAGAGTTTATATAAGCTGATGTAAACAGTTTACATAAGCTGCTGTAAACAGTTTACATAAGCTGCAGTAAACAGTTTATATAAGCTGCTGTAAACAGTTTATAAAAGCTGATGTAAACAGTTTATAAAAGCTGATCTAAACAGTTTATAAAAGCTGATGTAAGCAGTCAATCTCATCACATTCCCTGTCTATAAAATTCTGAAAATGATCTGTTTGACAAGACTTAGTTTATGAATATCCAATCCTGCCACTGGTGAGCAATGTCTCCAGACTACTGTGTTGGTATACAAGAAAAAGTGATCGCCGCCCAGATGACATCAAGAAGTAACTAAACATACAACAAACTGTGATGTTGAAGCTTAATACAGGAGCACAAATACAACACAACATTTCAATCAGTTCTTAACAGGAAAAAAAAGCAGGCTAATTAAACAAACAACAAGATCAACATGGAACTGGAAGTACTTAACAGCTGCAAGTTCATACCTGAAGAGCTATTAAAGAACAAGACTAATTTTTTTTTTTTCAAGTAGAAAAAGAAGAGGGGAAGTTTAAACATAAAATTATATACAGCTATGCTGAACACCCCGGGCCAGACAACATCTCACTGGAAGAAATCAAAGCACTGGGAGATTTTGAAATTGAAATAATAACTAAACTTTTAAATGATATTTATAATAGTGGGTATATTCCAAATGACCTTTTAAAATCCATATTTATAGCTCTACCAAAGAAACCAGGCACTTTAAAATGTGAAGACCATCACACAATAAGTCTTATGAGTCACATGACTAAGATTTTACTGAGAATAATTATGAGAAGAATAAGAAACAAAATTAAACCAGAAATCAGTGATGAAAAATGTGGATTTGTAGAAGGAAAAGGTATAAACGATGCCATTTACATCCTAAGGACATTGTCAGAAAGAGCTATAGAAGTAAAGACTGATTTGTACTTATGCTTCATAGACTATACAAAAGCATTTGACTGTGTGAAGCATGAAGAAGTAATCAAACTGTTAGAAAAATTAAACATTAATGGGAAAGATCTACGAATAATAAAGAATATGTATTGGCAGCAAACAGCAGCTATAAGAATAAACAACTGTTTAGGTACATTTCAAAGCATAAAGAGGGGCGTACGACAAGGATGTGTACTGTCACCTGATTTGTTTTCAATATACAGTGAATATATAATGAGATCTTAATTGATATGCCCGGAATTGTGGTTGGTGGGCACAATATAAACAATTTACGTTATGCTGATGACACAGTCTTGATAGCAACAAGCCAGAAAGAATTACAGGAAATGATAGACATTGTGGTGTTAGAAAGTGGAAGAAAGGGCCTCAGTTTGAATAATGGGAAGACAGAAGTAATGGTGGTATCAATGAAACAAATTATTCCTAAATGTGTAATAAAAGTCAATGGTGTTATTTTAGGACAAGTAGAGAAATTTAAGTATCTGGGCACATGGATAACATCAGATGGAAGATGCATAACTGAAATAAGAAACAGAATTGGACAGGCAAAAACTGCATTTTATAAAATGAAAAACATCTTGTGCAATATATCCTTGTCATTGAGAGTTAGAAAAAAGAATTCTTGCTTGCTACATACATCCAGTTTTAACATATGGATGTGAATCCTAGACAATCGGTAGGCAGGCCAAACAATTTTTAGAGGCCTCAGAGATGTGGTTTTACAGAAGAATGCTTAGAACACCTTGGGCAGCCAAAAAGAGCAACCAAGAGGTTTTGAAAGAGGCATGAGCCCGAAGACAACTTATCACAGACATCAGAAGGAGACAGTCATAATTTTTCGGCCATGTTATGAGAAGAGGGAAAATAGAACATGTTGTGACCACTGGAAAGATCTGTGGAAAAAGGGATAGAGGAAGACAACGAGAGAAGATGCTTGACAGTCTTGTTGCATGGCACGGAGGTGTGTCGGCACACGAACTGATACATGCTGCAGGAGATCGCAGATTATTGAGAGGCATGATCACCCACACCAGTCGGCAAGGCACCTGATGATGATGCTGAACACTGATCCCTGCAGGGCTGAGAATGCCTGAAGACAAGGACAGGTGCTAAAAATGTTTCAAGGCTCTAAACAATGATCCCACAGAGGAGTAGCCAGCCTTATTTCAACACATAACTGGGATTTTTCCCAGAAGCTGTAGTATCCACATAGGGCTAGAACCATGATTGCTTGCTGCTGCTGTGTTAATATCTTCAGAAGATTAGACCATCAAATAATGTGACCAAGTGTACAGGTCCAACACTTACAGGCTCAAGTGTAGTAGTACAGCTTGACAGTTTAGTGATGTAAGCAGAGGAAGAATCACTGCTGTCTAAAGATCAAGGATTTAAAAAAAAAAAAAAAAGCTTCGCAGAGGTAACAAGACAGCCACAACCAAGGAACTGAAACATCTAAACAAAATCAAAAAAATAAGCCACCAACAAATCTGCCAAAAAACTTCACAAGATTCCATCCCTGGGTGGAAAAGAAGTGACTGTCTACAAACAGATTGTTAGCCATGGCTTAAATGTTTCCCATAATCTCTATTTACCAGGAATCACAAAAAGTATTAAACAGAAAATATAATTGCCAAAAACTGTTTAAAAAAAACGTATACTATATGCTTACCCTAGGAGTTAGCGCTGCACTTTTATTACAATTGCTAGTCGGTGTTCCTGGTTTTAGTTCTGTCCTTACATCTAAAATGTGAAAAATCAACAGTCAATCTTAAATTAATAAAATAACTAGCTTTCTGTAGAATTTATAGAAATGTAAAAGAAAACTTATAGAACTGAAGTGGTACTGAACTGTTTTAGTTGCATATTGATTTCTACTGCAGTTTTCTATCATTCAGTTTACCCATAATGATCTAATTTCTGTAGCTTTCTCCTCACTAGTTGATTCAAGTCAACCTATTCTTCACTACAATGCATTCTAGATTTGGACAAACATTTATATCCTCCATTTGTCAGAGACATCCCCACTTTGATCAGCTCTGCTGCACTTCTGTATTTATTACCCACCTCACAAGAAGAATCTGCATTGCAGCAAAATTTATGCGGCAAAACTGTGTAGGGAGTCTCCGCATGAAAGTGGTTAGGCTATCTGACTCATGCTTAGGAGGTTGTGGGTTCTGTCTTGAGTGAAGTATTTCTCACTAGGAGTTTTAGAACATGAAGAATCTGACACCAGTATCTGTTGATGCATATCTTATGTGGGCATAATATATTTTCTCATTCATCTATAAAGTAAATTTACACACTCATTGCAGCGAAATTTATGCGGCAAAACTGTGTGGGGAGTTCCCGAATGAAAGTGGTTCGGCTATCTGATTCATGCTTAGGAGGTTGTGGGTTGTCTTGAGTGAAGTATTTCTCCCTAGGAGTTGTTGCTGGAGTTCTATCAATTATGTGCCATTTCCACAATGAACACTGACTGCAAGCTCTATCTTTCATTCTGGAAGAAGGTCCTTTCAGTCTACTGTTCGTCCACCCGCTCCATGTCACTTATGGCCGTTGTTTAAATATAATGGAAGGCACAGTAAACGCCTAAACATATTACACATCCCTAAGCCTAGGGTTGACCTATACAAAACAGATTTGGTGTACTCAGCAGTTCAGATGTGGAACTGTCTTCCACAACAGATCAAAAATACCACTAGGCCCTATACGTACAATAGAAAACTGTTTGAATATTATCTGAGCACAGATATACATGCCCCCATAGAAAACAAAAAGTGCTTGTACTGAATATTTTGCTGCTTTTGATAATTTTTATTACTTGATGCGTGAATGAAATCATGTAAGAATGGAGGGAGACCTTGAAGGGCAGAATTTTAGACAGGCCTGAGTGCCCAATTCTTAACCCTTTAAAAATAAAGTTTGTTTGTTCTCCTCACTGGAGCAGCAGAGAACCTTATCCCTTACTATCGCAGGCAGTGTACCTCATGCCCTCCCCATCTTTTTAACGTCCCCCTCTAGCTCCTTTTCCTGCAGTTATTTTCTTCCTGCCTTTATTTCTATGCCCCTGTGTAAGTTCTAGTGTAAAGAAGACACTAAGTAAAATTGTTCTCATTTCTGTGTCCTGTCTAACATCGGCGTCTTTTCTTCACTTCTAGGTTCACCAGAATTTGTTTACCTCTCCCAAAGCTACATGTTGAGGATTCTATGATACCATTTCATTCCTTCTCGTCAGCATAGACACAAGTTAATGAATATCTTTAAAAAATTGCAATAATTGTTTTAGTTGTTCCAAATGTTTATTTTTCGTAGTTGGCTGTGTGTGTTTTTTTTTTTTTTTTGCTGTTGTTTTTAAGGTGCTGAGGTGGCCCTAAGTCTCCTCTTATCAAAAGCCTGGTAGAGTGCAGTGTTATTATTCCTTGCTTCTCATAGGGGATCAGTTATTGCACAGGTAACACGTCTACCATAAGAACACATTTAGCAGTAAAACAAAAACTGTTGAACAAATGAAACGTAAACACCTGCCAGGGGTACAAAGAATGCATCTACTACTTACTAGTATTAGACTGTTGAAATGAGTCCTTGTACTGCCTCAAATTTTGCTTGAACTCATTCAGGGAATCCCACATGGATAAACGATTCAGAGGAACCTGCTGACAAACTGATGACTAATGTCACACAATAAAACTTAATTAGCATGCATCAAAAACAAAGCCATAATAAATATTGTAACAACATATTAAAATATCCACATTATCTGCAAAGCCTTGTGTTTAGTATAAAGAAAGAACTATAAGGAAGGATGTTGTTTTCACACCAGCCAAATTGAGGATACTGTGACAGAATAATATTCTTGACCAAACAGTAAAGTATTTTTTCAGCAGTGTAATACAATTTTTTATTAACCATCTGATGAAATGGGATCAACGCTGGCTATGTGCTCATTTAAAAAATCTCATCACAGGTGGGATTTGAACCGAAGACCACAGTTATGTACTGGATGAGCTACTAAATAAATAATAATTACAATATTTACTTAAAAAATTAATTAAATATGCAGGGGAAACTAGTTACCTCACAAACGTTTCCAACTGTTCCTTCCTCAGTCACCTCAGCCTACAAAATGCAAGCTGAATATAATTTTGTATACTTCTAAAATTCTTAATTCTTGATGCAATGTCAAAGTCTAAGTATACAGTCATAAAAGTAAAACGGATTAACTGACACTGCAAGACTGGTCATACTAATGTGATGTACTTTAGCCAATATTTTTTATCAGGTAAGATAATCTCTGAACCATAAACTGAACTAGGTTTTCTTTCTTTTTTTTCAATAACTGTTTCAAAAATTTATGTATTTTCCATCAGACCTTTATTGGTTTAGAATCAATGTACTGTGTTCCTGGACAATGCCATCTAGGAACATGTACTGAAAAATGTGACAGAAAAAGCTGAAAAACTGCATGAGGTCCTATATATCATTCTCTAAAGAAGCCTGCAAACTCTTCAGACAAACAAAACAACAATTTTAAGATTTAAATTGATTCAAAGTTAAAGAAAAGAACAAAAAATATATAAATAGTAAAAAAGTAAGTTATACTTCAGTGAAATCACAGGTTTATCAGCAGTTTTCACTTAATTTTGTTTTGCTAACTACTGAAATGCAAATTAATTTACCAAAGGTGTCATTTCACTGGCTCGGGCTGCTTCAAAACTGATACCCGTATTATTTAAGATACTGTCCAGGGCTTGTGGGTCTGGCTCGAATGCAGTTTCTAGAGAGGAAGAAAATGTTAAATTAGTGAACCACACATGGCCTTGCCGCTGCTTATAAAATTTATAACCCAAAAACAACAAACAGACAGACAAATCCCCTCTGTGGCATTTATTTCTAGTTATCTCAAAGTAGCAAATTGAAGGCAGTTTCAATACAACTACTGCCATATAAATCTAACAAACAACATGTGGGAGGGGGGGAAAAAAAAGGGGAGGGAGTGTCAACCTAGTCTAAAATTAGCACTAGGAAATGTTCAGGCAACAAAAGTTACCTCTGTGACACTGATTACTTTAGCCACCACCTGCCAGTTAATCCCATATATCTAGTGCATACACTTCACAGCTGGCAGGGGCTTACTGCAGGCAAAGATCATTTTAGATTCAGGGTTTCAGGATTATCATTCATCAAAATACTTTTGGTAAGGTGCTGGAAAAGATTATTGTTGTTAAACTACAAACATTTTTTGTAAAAAGGAAGAGCTCGTGACAAGAGGTTTAGGTTGTTACAGGACAGAGAAATATACTTGTTCAACAGCAGCCACTTGTGCTTTTGGTTTTTATGAGGGGTTCCAGAATAAACAGGAGATGGTAGTGGCAGCATTTTATCTTAAGGATGTTTACAATAGAGTCATAAATTATATTCTATTTGCACTCATGCAGAAGGGCATCTGTCCCTGGCTGGTGGAACTGGATAGCAGCCGTCCAGCATTCACATACTTGCCCTCTGCCTGAATATATGGATCTCATAGGGATCTTTAGCTACACTGCCCACTATTACAGAAAGTACCTACTGCATGAAGCCCTAGGTAGAGCTAAGAGTCACAGACTGAAAAGAGGAAGGTCTCAGATGGCACAAGCTGAAGATACAATTAGAAATGTGTGCCCTCAGTATGGATATACCCATTGCGTCCAAATGCTACTTCAGCAGGTACCATGGGTACATCCATCATGGGCAACAGCTATCTCTGTGGGTGGCATTTTTCTGTCCTCAACTTTCTAGGGGTGTGGGTTTGAGCTACAAAATTGCACTGTTGTGTTTGATACAGTTTTTCCCCCACTTGGTTGAAGAACTCTTCAGTAGCTATTAGTGTTTTAGACCTTGGTTTGTCTACCACAAGCAGTTTACAGCAATTATATACCCATTTCCGACCGCCTTGTGTGCACCTGACATAGATAACATTGCAACTTTATTTAAAACTATTCTTGCCTTATAAGTATTTACAAATGACATAAAGTAGCAAAGGAAGCTGCCCTATCAATGGTTTCCTATTGAACAGAATCAAAAATTTGTAAACAAAAAAGACTCTGATCAGAAAATAATTAATTTCAGAAGGTGATAAATGAAGAAAAAAATAGTGTCTTTTATTTAAATTTCATCAATTTATAAACCATACCATGTGGCTCCAGAGAATAAAAGAAATTATTTCAGAGGCAACAATGTGCATCCAAATTACCCACTGAAATGATCAAGAGTAATAATGTCAAATTTCCACAGGATTCACCAACCAACGTACTGAGATAATACACATATACTAGTGTTGCCAACTACTCTTAACAAATTATTACAGTGCAAAAAATGTTCAGCAAAAAGAAGAAAAAAATTGTTTAACAGTTTTTTGTTTTGTTTTAAAATCATACCTCCATCAATGTTGAGTTGTTCATATTTATCTGCATCTGCAGCACGGATCAGACTACCTGGATCACCACTAATAAAGTAAAAGCAATTAACATTTTGAATGACAGCAAAATGGTGTAATATGTAATCACACTTCACAAATAGTGGAGGTCAAAATATACCACTGTAGCAAAAACAGTAATGATGCCAACAAAAGTAAACTCGACCTTTATCACAGAGATTATTGTAACACCCTGGTGAATGATACAGACTTTCTGTATTGGACGGAGACCTCAGTGAACCTCACCCCCAGCCAAACCTTTGCAGTTTGGTTAAGTTGAGAATTGACATCACAGCACTTATGATCTTTTACATAAGAGCTGTCTTTATCTTCAGCAAAGAGTACCCATGCCTATGGTGCTGGTAGCAGCCAGGGCTATTCAAGGTTTATCAGGGGTAAACATTTTGACAATGAGCTCCAGAGCAGAAAGATCAATAATACAAAACAACTGGCAACTGCTAGTTGAATAGCCCTGAGCTAGACAATTTGCCTGTCCAGCCCTTCCTCAGAGCGCAGAGTGTCGACCAGAATGTCCTTTCTTAGGTTGGTACATTAGTCCTACTCTACAGGGCTGACCAACAATTAAGACATAATCATTCTTATAACAGGTATACTCTCACATGTATTAAAGGATTAGTAAATATGCATGTGAACTGTGGGCTCTCATATCTCGTAAAGAAAGGCAATACACTATTAAATCAAAAGTGGTCCTGCTGTGGTATGGAGAGAAAATCTTTACATCTAGGGAAAACAATTAGATTCAAGATTCCCAGATTCTAAATTTTTTAGTTTGCAGCAACAATCCACTATATCCAAAAATTTGACCAGTAAGGACACTGTATACTCGCATATCCAGAAGAGAGCGCTATCTCAGACAGTATCCGTACATGTCTAGTGCAGTAACCTTGATAAACCTGGCCTGCACCTCCTTCTAACGATCCATAAGCTCAAAAACCCAGGATATCCTGTCCTACAGTAGACACGCTAAAACTTTAGTGTGTTCTTCATTCCACCATTTCTAGCTGGCCTGCGTCTGTAAAGAGATACTAACTGTAACTTTAACATTTTTAATCCATTCAACTGGCAACCAAAAAAACTGCTAGTCATGCTTGTAATACCTCTTTTGCAGCATAAGTGTGTGTGTGGTTGAGGGGAGGGGGGGGGGGGGGGGGGGGGGGGGGGGGGGGGGGGGGGAAATGTCAGACTGCGTAATTTAGAATTTGTGTGTGCCCACCACAGAAAATATCTGGGTCTCCCGTATAAGAGCCCAGCACTCTTAACTTAAGACCCATTCAAGTACTGGCTAAGAACTTATCAATGTCTATTTCTACCTGGTGTTAGTCAGTTGTATATCATTTACAGAATGTTACAGAACCAACAACCATTTGTTTGTTGTTTTTGGTTTTGGTTGGCAATTTTACATTCAGCAGTTTGTCACTGCCTCTGAACAGCTGGCTCTCAATACCAGTCGAAATCAGCACAAGGCAGTTTGCTGTCAAATCCCCTGTGGCTGGAATCAAACTGGATACCTCAGAATTACGAAGTGTGTTTGCAATGTCTAAGCCACAGGTGCTGACTACCAGAGGTATATTTCCTCTGTATATCTAAACTCTTACGATGACAGTTTGAAAGCACTACTGCAGCTCTTTTATCACAAGAAGATCAACCCTGCCATGGCCACTGTGTTGCTTATAAATATGGCCACATTTCCTTCATCTTGTGCTTTTTGAGTAAGTGTGTAACCAGTGGTTCTGTGATGGGTACCAAAATAGCTCTCAGTTATATATGTTGATGTATGAACCATTTCAAGCACCAGGGCTAGCAAACAAAATAGATTGATTTCTTGAGGTATATGAGGCTCATAGTGATCGTATCTGATGTGAGGATATCTGTTATATTCAGTACAGTGTTTCAAGCAAGCAATATACCATCATATCAAACAATCTTAATTACTTATATGGCAAGAATGTAACAACTGCACCTGTGTGTAAGATGATCTTTCCTAGGATCCACAGACTTTGTTTTTGTTAAAGCTGTTCTTGACCCTTGGAAAAGGGGAATTTTGCTCCTGGATATGGAAATTCAAAAATCCCATAGTGACCAAAGGCAGAAGCCATCAAATCCATAAATATACTGATGTGCCAACTGCCAATTATAGTGCCTTTACTATACCACTTTTGCAGTGTAAGTGGGGAGGTGTCATCGAGCTTAAGGATTTAGGGCCTCACGGCTAGTGCAGTAGCCACAGACTGCAGATGAGAATTTTATTTTGACCCTGACAGACGAAACCCAACATTAGAGGATTTAAATCCAGTCTCCCTAAATCCTCAGGCTCAAAGACCCTGCTGCCTACACAGCAAAAGTGGTATAATAAAGGCAGTAATTGTTAGTTGACTAATATGCCCCCCCCCCCCAAGTCGCTACAAGGGTGCTGTGGTGAAATATCTAAACTGTTTGTCATGCACTATGGATGTTGTGGAATTTGTGGAAGTCAAAGGACATTAAAACACATATTAGATTTGAAATTGTTAACTCTAATGTCAAATCAGTACTGCTCTATGAAGCGGAAACATGGATAACTTAACAATTACTAATCAACTCACTTCATCGTTTTTCTAAAAAGGGACAATATATGATATTCAGAATAAGGACAGGGCATAACAGACTTCGTCAACATATGTTCAAACTGTTTGGTTTAGGAAACATCTCTCTGTAGCATGGCGCCACAAAATGGTGAACATGTGCTCCAACACTGTCAACCGTATGCAGCTAACAGAGATTAAATCTGGCCTCTTCTGCCTACAATGAAGATAAAACTGTATGGTACACGAAGGGATTTCGACTGCACGATAGCTTTTATAAAGGCTACCAGCCTCCTGATGTAAGTTTTTTGACAGAAGAATAGGAGCAGAAGAAGACTATAAACATCCATTAACTGGTGCTGTACCGAATACAAGGAATAAAATGGTATGATAGAATCAGTAATGTTGAGCTTTATGAAACACTAAACAAATTGCAATGAATCAAGAGGTGAAGAAAATATACTGGTGTTTGATAAGAAACAGACCGAAAAAACCTCAGAAAATATAACTATGCCATAATTTAGGGAAAAATTATAATTATACATTTTTGAGTGATTCTTCTATGGTGTCGAGACCAGTCAAGAGGAAAGAATCCGCTTCTTCCATAGAACGGCATCTACTTAATTCCAGACACATAATTGACACAGACACTGCTTTCCGTGTGGTTTACCACACTCCGAACAGGAGACTTTTGAGAATCGCAGAAGCCATAACAATAAAAATCAAAAACCACCTCTTTTGTTAGCAGATGGAATTTGTTGTACATTTGAAGTTACCCTGGTAGTCAGTGACAACGGTGACCTTCCGGCGGCCATGAAAGAGAGACATTGTATTGAAAGAAACTATTCGCATTTCAGTTGAATTTATTTAGTTTTGTGCTTTATTTTATGTTGATGTAACTCTGTAGTAATGTACCTGATGACATACAGCGAAATATGCTTGGCAATAAATTTTACAATGTATTGTTTGCATCCGCATTATTTAAATTCATTACAGGATTATTTTTTTTTTAAATACTTCAGCAATGACTGTAAAACCATGAACAATTAAAAGCAGCTTTCAATAACAATGCAGTAAATGTCTTCAGTCTGAATCCCAAATGTAGCCTTCATTTGTTTTAGCACTTATTGTTCATTAAAAAATACAGAGACCTAACAGCTCTTAGGATAGGATAATGGCAAATTCTGTCAATTTGTTTCAGTATTTAATGTAATTTTATTTTTCTTGCAGGCAAAGGAAAAACAATGTGATCTATACATTTCAAAAACATACCTTATATTTCTGCTTGATTTCTCTGACATTGTGAATTGAACCAAATGATGATCAGAAGTTAAAACATGTATATTTGTTCTGTAATAGTATAAACCAAGTATGTGATTACTGATTAGTTTACAGCAAAGTACTATGTTCTTGATAGAGAATCAAATAACTACACACAGAAAACACTTGAGACGGCAAGAAGCTATAGAGCTATTACTAGAATACACTTGTGATGGCAAGAAACTATAGAGCTATTACTACAATACACATGTGATGCACAATAAACTATAAAGCTATTACTACAATACACATGTGATGCACAAGAAACTATAAAGCTATTACTACAATACACATGTGATGCACAGTAAACTATAAAGCTATTACTACAATACACATGTGATGCACAATAAACTATAAAGCTATTACTACAATACACATGTGATGCACAATAAACTGTAAAGCTATTACTACAATACACATGTGATGCACAGTAAACTATAAAGCTATTACTACAATACACATGTGATGCACAAGAAACTATAAAGCTATTACTACAATACACATGTGATGCACAGTAAACTATAAAGCTATTACTAAAAAACACTTGTGATGGCAAGAAACTATAAAGCTATTACTTCAATACATTTGTGATGGCAAGAAACTATAAAGCTATTACTTCAATAAAATACACTTGTGATGGCAAAAAACTATCAATCTATTACTACAATACTCTTGTTATGCACAATAAACTATTTTAAAAAGCTGGGGCGACCCGTTTGCTATGAAGCTGAAACTAAGACTACCAGACTACCATTTTAAAAAGCTGTTACTACACTATATTTGTCACAGCATAATAAACTATCAGGCTGTTGTTATCAATAAACTAGACTACAAGAAGAACAGAAAATTAAAAGAGGTGTGGCCAGACAAGAGCACTACAGGAAACCAAAGAAGAATAAGAACCACAACATAACTGGTGCCATAGCAGCTACAGGCTTCTGGAATGACTAAGGAGGGGATGTGAATACTTATGGATTGATTGGTTTGATATATAATAAGGATAATCAGGATGACTAACTAACTGACCGACTATTTAGCCACCTCTCATAAATAACAAGGTGGTACGTACTACGAGCAAATAAATTGGAGGAAGTTTCAGGAGATGTGGTGTAGCTGCTGCTCGTGAGTCCCAGCCATCTAGTTTAGCCCCCCGGCAATAACCCTAGTTTTGCCGCGATGTGTTCGTCGGAGAAAGTCCACATTTTACACACGACTGAGGCCCTGTTAGGGTATTTGTTTGGCTACCATACATAATATGGGGACGAAGATCGGAGAAGAGCCAAAGATCCTTCTACCTTGCAGCTACAGTCAGGAGTGAAAAATGGAAGGCAAGGCATCAACTTCAAATAATAAAATAAATGACGAATAGCCATGTAGTGTAATAGAAGTATTATATTGTTAAAAATACAAAGGTTGGCTCTCAGGCGGGAGACCCAGATTCGACCCCTGGTAAGGTGTCGACGTTTTTCTGTAGGGGGAACAAAAGGGGGCGGATGCTAAATTAAACAGCTTAACCTGTACAGACGTGGCGACACTAGCCACGAGGCTACAAAACCTCAGATTCACGACCTCCTGTTTCCGTCCTGAAAAGTGGTACATACATGCAGAATAGACAGTCAGTAGTGAAGTAGGCTCTACTCGGAATAACGGTTCTAAAGGAACTACGCAGAAAGTTAATCCCAAACAGAGCCTTATTACGTCCTACACTACAAACATTTGAAAGGTGTAACTCGGGAAATATAAGGATCGAAAAGTATCAGAAAAACGGGGGAATTCTACTACTACGCGATGTCAACAGGGCGCGACTTGTCCGCAAGTCTTGTTCCGGGCGGGACATAATCAATACTGAGCATTGTAATGTACGTGCATATGGCCTCAGGCCAACTTCAAACCAGCAGTCGCCTCGAGCCAACGTCAAACCAGCAGTCGCCTCAGGACAACTTCAGACCAGCAGCCGCTATGGCGCTTCACTATGCCGACCACCCCTTGACCGTCGCGACTGCGACCACGGTGGCAGTTCCGATGGAAAAAGTAGGTATTGAGTGTTGTCCTGCTACTATAGTGCCACCTCCGAGAGTATCCCCCGCGCCGCTAAGGGGGCTAAACTAGATGGCTGGGACTCACGAGCAAATACTTTGGAGGAAGCTGCAGGAGCATCGGTAGCTGCTGCTCGTGAGTCCCAGCCATCTAGTTTAGCCCCCTCCGCGCCACAGGGGATACTCTCGGAGGTGGCACTATAGTCGGCGAAAAGCGATCGGCAACTTACATATAGCTCAGGCCCTGCCGTAGGATAGCGCTATCGGGAGTATTGTCGCGTATCGGTAATTGTTTTTGTATGCAGTTAATCCTTGTTTTGCCGCCATCTAATCGCCGTAAAAAAATCCACGAAATTGTTGTGCGCAGTTAATACTACTTTTGACACGGTTGAATCGCCGCAAAAGAAATGCGACTTTTACATATGTGTGAGGCTCTGTTTGGGTTAACTGTCTGCGTAGTTCATTTAGAACCGTTATTCCAAGAAGAGCCGTGAAGTATACTAAAAGAATAACCAAAAAGAGAATAGAAAAACAGGATGCGTGTTGATTGGGTAAGACAGAATTTTAAAATTGAGAGGCAGGCAGTTGGTGATAATACTTTAATAGTAATAATAGTAATTAGTAAGATTCACATCATGAATGCATTCCATTGTTACTGTAGTCAGTTAATTGAAGTTGCTGCAAGGAAATGCATGCAAAATAGTCAACATGCATGATAATAATACTATTATTAATACTAATCATGCAATTTACTGAATTTTAAATAAAAATTGACTAGTGTCTACTGTCTGTCGTGACGTGACTCTAGCATTAATTTAAATTATAAATAAATACTACTAAAAATAGTGTCAAGAGACGGCATTTCACTGACTAATGTTAAAAGCCTTTGTGTGCATTTTTTATTTAATGAAATCCTATGTCCAAATAATAAATTAAACAATTACCAACGATTTGATCTTATCACAGTCAATAATCTAAAAACACCGAGAAAAATAAACACAATCAAATAATTGAAAACGCCATTCACCGACATTCGTATATTTACTTCCGGTGCCAACCGCCAATAGAAAAACAGGATCAGTGTTGCCATTTTTCTTTGACAAAAAATATCCAAAACGGTGTCAAAAAATATCTAAAAAGATCTAAATCTGCGTGGAAAAGATCGAGAAAAAACATCCAAATTGAAAAAGTCAAAAATTACATAGCTTTTGTTATGGCTTACCCTACATAATCATGTCCTCACCTTCACTGATGTATGCCTCACAAGATACACAGGATAAACTTAGCTTGGATAATGAAGTTGAAGCTTCAGATCCAATATGACCCTGGTATGCTTTCTTTAGAAGTGGAACAGTAGGCTTATTTCCCTAGTCTCATCAGGCCGAATTTTAACGGCACGATAGCATTTAAGAGGTAAAATTTCATCCTGTTTTTTAGGTTAGATTTGTTATAATTCCTAGCACTGAAAACTCTTTCTACGTCAGCATTTGAGTGGGCTAGTATGATAGCAGACATTGTACTGTAAAGAGCTTACAGAATGGACTGTATAATGAGGCATCTTTAAATTGTCTCACTTCACTCCAAAACGCTTTAGTTTCTGTTTTGTTTGTCCATTCAGCTAACTTCATTTTGGTTAACTGATATTCTGCTTCCGCGAAACTATTATCAGTAGCCCCTAAAAATTTCGTAACTTTACAATATTTAGGTATGTCCTTTATTGGCTGAAGTATGTTGCTCACAGAAGAAAGTGAAATATTTTTCAAAACATCTAGATTTTCAGGAAGTCTCTGCGTCAATTGCTTCAATAATGAGATAAGGAAATCTTGACAGCGTTTTCTTAAGTTGTTCTCTTCATTCTCTGTTAACAGTCCTTTTGTTTTTAAATCATCAATTTTTGATTCGATTTAATATCCAGGGTGTGGCTTAGGAGCCAAATAGCTCTGTATAGTGCAAGTGAGCAAATCAGCTTTAGAAGTTGGCAACACCAGTCTTTTACTGAGTGAAATAGCAAGGTGAGATCATCAAGTAATTTAACTTTATCAACAAATTTAGATTCAAACAGTTTATTAACTTTTTGCACTTCCATTAGAATAGGTTATAAAAAGAGAATGAATGATAAATTTTTTTCATCACTGTACATTCCATATAGTATTTCAGCTGTGCAGCACTTTTCACTTTGTCTTGTTATTTCAAAGTGTGTCTTCAACTTCAGCCATTGCTTCATAATTCTTTCAACAGCTGGTTAAATTGATAACAATCTAGTTTTGCAATCTGACAGAATTTTCGGTGGTGTGGAACCATCATTCAAGGCTGTATATAATGTATTGTATTGCTGTTGTCTGACAAATGATTTGGAAAACCAGTAAAGTGTTTAAGCAATTAGGTATTCCAAATTCCTTGGTAAATATTTAGATGAAGCATGTGATAATGCTAGCTGCAATGAATGACGCATACATTTTATAAGTATTAACGATGGGTTAGCTTCCTTCAACTTGGCATAAACGCCATTGTTTATACCAACTATCACTGAGGCATTATCAGTATCAATTACAGCCAAATTCTTCAAGCCTAACTGTTTGCTAATTAAAAGGTCCTTCAGTTCCTAACTATACTTTCTACACCACACTTTTCAAACTGAACTAGTCCAAGATTTTTTAGAAATCGATCAAATGGTAACAGTTTGAAATTGCGCAGTGACAAATTAAAAACATTGCGACTGATACTTCAACTTTTGATGATTCATTTATCACTCTAGTTCTGAAAACAGATGTCAGCGGTGTAATATCTTTAAATGAAACTGCAGTTTTATGCTTTTTTAGTCTCTGCATGACTCTTTGAGTTTTGTATTTTCGCTTTAATTTCACACTTGCAGTACTTACAACAAGCTTTGGTCATATCCCCAGTTTTTAATTTTGTCATCATGCAACCACTCTTTCCAATTTTTTTCCTCATACTTTACTTTTGGCATGTTGAAATGTTTTTTCAAAGTGAAAGCAACATAAAAAGGTGAGCAATTATTTTTTAAATCACATGAAAAAGAAACGCAAAGTCAGCACAGTGAGGATACGGTTGAAACAAAGTTAGTATGATTTACGCGCGTTTTTATTATTCAGTACAGAGGCTACCAGATATTTGTGCGTTGACCCCAGTGAGAGTTCAAAGTTCAAGTAATGGCAGTTGTCACAATGTACGTGCCAGACCAAAACAAAAATATTGCAGTAAATATTTTTCACAATAATTATTAAATTAAAAATAAAAGAAAAAAATCTATAAAATATCTAACTCCAAATGAAAAGTTTCTAGAAAAATATTTACGATCTAAACGTCAAAAACAGTATCTAAATGCAATGAAAAAGATCTAACTTTGGATATAAAAGATCCAAAGTGGCAACACTGAACAGGATGCGTGTTGATTGAATAAGACAGAATTTTAAAATTGAGACGCAGGCAGTTGGTGATAATAGCAACGGACAAATACAAGTTTACTAAAAGTGCACACGAAATACCGCACTTTGCCTCAGTGAATGCGGAGTATTGTATGTGTAAGGGATTTTTCCGTCAGTGTATATATTGGGGGGGGGGGGGGGTCTACATGTGCGTATACGGGTGCGTGCCTGTATATATGCATGTGTGTATGATTATGTGAGTTATCAAAGTATAGACATCCTTTCATGATGCAATTTTTCGTTATCTAAAGTCCTACTCTGGCTCTTGTCGGGGCCGCAATATAGCCCGACCATAAAAACAGTCTAATGGCTGAACGCGGTTTCTGGGACCTCTCCACAGGTGATCCTCATCCACATGGTGGCACTTTGTGTCATCGGGTGTTTATCGCTTGTGTGATGTCCTTCCTGGTATAGTAAAAGAAGATGAGATTCTGTGTGGCTTTTGTCAGCGAGTGTGTTATGTGTATGTATGTGTGCCTGTAATCATTATTTATTAAATCTATGTACCAAATGTCGGGTCAGCTCTGTGGCTAAGTCGATGCGAACGCTTCGTAATGCCTGGATGCCGGGTTAGATCCCAACTGCAGGCAATGCACCTTGCGTTGGTTTCGACAGTGGGATCAAGAAAGCCGACCGCCCAGAAAGCAATGGCAAACTACTGGACGTAAATTTGCCTTTCAAAAACACACAACAGCTAGGGGCTGTTGGGGTTAGTCTGGTTTTGCAACCATATGTCGGCGTCTGTGGATAAGGCGTTGCAAACGCGCTTTGTAATGCCGGGGTGCTGGGTTCGATTCCAGCTGCGGACCCTGCGCCTTGAGTTGATTTCGACAGTGGTATCGAGAAACCGACCGTCCAGAGGCAATGGCAAACTACTGGATGTAATTTGCCTAGAAAAACCACAACAGCCAGGGGCTGCTGGGGTTGGTTCTGCAACGTCCTGTAAAGGATACGCAACTAACGTTTATGTAACATGTATCACCATTGAAAATTAGGTCACCATTGATCGTTGGCATCATGAGAGCTAATAGACTGAAATGGTTGGGGCATATTGAAAGAATGTCATACGACAGAGAAGTAAAAACTGTATAAACAAGGGAGACGAATGATCGTAGACCACAAGGCAGACCAAAAAGACGATTGAGAGATAAGGTCCAGACAGACCCGCAAACACTTCTTGTCACCAACTGAAAAGAGAAGGCCAACCAGAGAGATGAATGGAGGCGGGTGAATTCTGCAGCAATCAACCTCAAGGACTTGGAATGCTGAGGAACAAGAAGAATAAGTTGTACCATATATGAATATGAAAGGCTGAGTACGTGTGTGTGGTCTTTTAGGACAGTATTCGTAACGTAATTTTCTTTAAATATAATTAAAATTGACAACAATATTGATAATTGTTATTAACCTCACGACTGAACTGAGGGGTTTCCATGATTACGTCAAACAGAATTATCTTGAAAAAGAACACATTAAACACAAAGATCTGTATCAAATCACCTTTCAGGACAAGATTCGTGTAATGCTCCCTAATACTGAAGCATTGTCACTTTTCCAGTGTCTAATGGTAACAAATCGTCAGGAGAAAGGTGATTTTGACAGCCAAATAAGTGAACTGAGAGCAACTATTTCTTTGACTTACTAACTGACTGACGTTCAATTCCATCATCATCATCAGGTGCCTTGCCGACTGGCGTGGGAAATCAATCACACCAGAACCAAACAACGAGTGATAAACATCCTTTGACAAACAATGTCATCATTTGGATGAGAATCCTCAAGGCGCAAGTTCCAGAAACCTATTTCAACCGTTGTCTTATATTAAGGGTAAAAAAATCAACAAACTGTGACCCACATAAGTACGGCGATGTGCTAGCTATGTCTCAAGAACTGTTATCTGACATTGAGAGTCAAGCTGAACCCCACTAGGAC
This sequence comes from Candidula unifasciata, assembly GCA_905116865.2. Taxonomy (NCBI): domain Eukaryota; kingdom Metazoa; phylum Mollusca; class Gastropoda; order Stylommatophora; family Geomitridae; genus Candidula; species Candidula unifasciata. The sequence goes on along the minus strand of CAJHNH020000417.1, from coordinate 799,711 downwards.
CGCGCAATGAGCGAGTAACCCCTGATGATATAAAGTGCCATTATTAGGGTGATTAATCCCCCCCCCCCCCGGCCGCATTCCAGATTTACGGTACCTATCATGGAATCAAGGCCGAAAGGTTGCGATATCCAGAGTACCGAGCCAAAGGGTTAAGAACTCATGGTTTCTAGATATTTAAAAAAAAAAAAAAATTAGGGATCCCGATGGTTACGAAGTAACATGAAGACCAACCAGAGTGGGGGATGTAATATCACAAATGTTTGTCCAATGTCGGGATAAGATTAACATTGTCCGCCCCTAGCATCATGTGTACAGAAGTGACACAGTATAATTTGTGATTACATCATCAATGATTTAGCATTTTAGAAATCAAGAAAACATAAACGAATTTTTTTTTTTTTTTTTTTGTGAGATTAATTTCTGTAATTTTTCAGACGCATTTTTATTACTTCTGTTTTAAAAAAAGTTACAATATATTTCCATTGTCAATATATTTAAAAGCAAAGTGAAGGACCTCTTCGCACGTATTGTGCATCTAGGGCTAGGCCTAAACTGAATAGACCAATCATCACTTAGTGGTTAATGTGGTTAGCATGAGGCCGGCTCCCTTTACTTCCCAGGACTCCACCTGGTATTCAGCCAAGGCTAAAAGCCATGTCGTTTATGAAGTTCAGCACCGCCAGGAGATGAACCCACGACCTTCCAGCCGCTGGCATGTGTCTAACCGCTATATCACGGCCTTTCTCATTTTTTAAAAGAAAGAATATGTTTAAATTTGGTTAGATTCGGTTAAGGTTTAAACAACGGATAAAAATCATGGCACAAGGGTAGTAACAAATAAGTACTCCGTTCTACTTCTAACTCGAGTCTGAGCCGGAAGAATCTCAGCGCAGTGCACAAGCTATGTGGAACCGTAGACCATCCTTAACTACTTTGGGTAGATTTTAAACCCAGGGCACGGAAAGGTCAATTGGTGGTCAAAGGCCTCAGCCAAAGAGCGCCGAGACATGGTAATACAAATGGTGAGGGACAACGAAAACGAGGTTCGGATTCAGAAAGCAGCCCAGCAGTCGCAGCAGGGCCATTGGGTCAGCCTGGAGAGCGCATTGCCAAGAATACTCACATGGGGTGAGATCTGGCGAATGACCCCGCTGCGACTGAGCTTTATCGTTCGTTCGGCGTACGATGTATTACCGTCCGGTGTTAACATGGTTAAATGGTCTGCGACTAACGATCCGACTTGCCCGTTGTGTAAAGCGAAGCAGACTCTTGAGCACGTCCTGTCCGCTTGCAGGAAAGCCCTAGGCCAAGGCCGATATACCTGGCGACACAACAAGGTGCTAAAAGAGTTAGCTGCCGTTGTTGACCAGGCTAGAATGAGGGCTAACGCCAGAGCCAGTTCTACCATCGTCCCCATTCGTTTCCTCAAGGCTGGTCAGATTCAAAAAGGTAAGGTCAACCGAAACGCATTCGCGCCATCTGTGCTAGACTCTGCGAGGGACTGGTTACTGGCGGTTGATCTGCCGGGCCATGAAAGGTACCCTGAGTTAATCCGGAAGACCTGTCTGCGACCTGACATAGTTCTCCACTCTGCGGAGAAACGGCAGCTCATCCTGATTGAGCTCACCGTCCCGTATATGTCGCGTATGGATGAAAATCACCTGTATAAGCTCGAGAAATACAGTGATTTAGCAGCCGGTCCGAGGAGAAACGAGGCGTACACGGTACGGGTCTTTGCCGTCGAAGTGGGAGCGAGAGGCCTCGTCTCCACTTCGCTCTACAATGTGATTAAAGAACTAGGATTGCGCGGTAATGAACGGAAAAGAACACTTAAAACACTGGGCGAGGTAGCCGAAAGGGCCTCGAGCTGGCTTTGGACGCAGCGAAACAACGTAGGGGAGGGGTGTTTAGCGGAAAAGGGTTTCTCACCCCTTGAAAGTCCATCGTGTCAGAATTTAAGTGCGCAACAATACACACGGGCGTCAGATCTTACTATCCAAAGACCAGCAGAAATCACTCTAAGTCTACTTGAAAAAATCCAAGCCTTCAACGGGGCCTGAACCTTCAGCACTCAAGGCAGACCCCATGCCTCAAGACCACTCAGTTACATCATGGTTAGATTAGTTGGTGTAATTTAAACATCAGATACCTCAGGGCTTTATATAATTTTGGATCTCATAACGTTTAAATCTGTCTTTACGATATTCCACACAAAGAGAGGAAAATAGTCCCCCCCCCCCCCCTTTTTTTTTTCTTCTCTTTTGACCTTTTCTTCGTTGTCTAGTTAGTTTGCACACCTTGTTTTTATTGGTACCGTTAATGTAGTGTTTTTTAATTCCCTTTCATTTTGTGTATGTGTATATTGTCCAATTTAACTTTATTTTCTATCGTCTTTCTTCTTTTGTCGTCTCACTGATATCAGGTTGTAGCCCCGTGTCGTTGTTTTCTGTATATGTCTTGTGCTTCTCTGGTGGCTTGAATGATGGATTTGATAATATTTTTGCAGGTTTCAGGTACAACACGTATCCATCTCTTTCTTGGTCTTCCTCTTGTATTCCTCCCAGATATTTAACTGTAAAAAGTCTCATAAGCAGTCTAGTCTTGCTGCATTCTCAGTAGATGGCTGAACCATTTCATTTTCTGTCTGTCAATATAATCCAGATGTGGTCTTTTTGAAACTATCCATTTAATGCAGCTATTTGTAATCTAATATTGTTTGTGTCTTCGCCGTGAAAGCGCCTTTCGTGTAGTTAGCTATTTTCTGTTCTATAGCTAGTTCTATAGTTCTATAGTTTTTTACACTATATCAGCACCTGATCCTGTCAGTGGTTGATTATGGCCTGGGACTGCTTACCGTCTCAAAGAGTCAGATGGACAAACTAGAGCGCATACAGAACGCAGGTATTCGGTTCATTCTGGGTTGTACCAGAGAGACCCTAGTGGTGTGTATGCGATACATCCTTGGCTTGCCAACTGTTGCAGGTAGACACAAGGTGCTGCAGACGAAGTCATATCTCAGGGTAGCTGCAGACACAGACCACCCTCTGCACGAAGCTCTGGGTGCGGTTAAGGGTCAGCGGCTGATAAGAGGGAGGTCATGGCTGGCTCCGGCAGAAAATACAATCAGACAGGTTTGCATCTTTGAAAATATTAGGCGAGGAGAGGAGTGGTTCAAAGTGCAACCTGAACAGTTAGACTTGTGTAGAGTCAAAATCAAGCTGAGCCGGGAATGCAAAGATTGGCCAGCAGGTGCCATGGAGGTGGAAATTCAGCAATTAATTCAAGATAATGCTCGCTCAGAGGATTTGATCATTTACACAGACGGTTAAGTGTCAAGAGGCAAAAAGAAGTGCTTGGGGCTTCTTAGCAAAAGTTAATAGTCGATGTTTGGTGCGGGAGAGCCTAGCATATGATACCACAACATCGAGCTTAAGAATGGATGTGGATGCGGTCACTGCAGCTTTCCGCTGGCTAGAGAACACCACACACACACACACACACACACACACACACACACACACACACACACACATACACACGCACGCACGCACACACACACACACACACACACACACACACATTGTGACTGTAACTGACTCAGAAAGCATGCTGAGGAATTTGAGAACAGGTATGCTTCTGTGGAGGACACGGGTGAGGAATACTGTCTGGATTTTTTCACTGGGTGACGCCGGTGTGTTGGGAAATGAACAGGCGGACAGACTGGTTGGCTCTGCACAACTTGGTGGAATACTGATACATTACATGGTAAGGCAGACGTGGTTAATGCCTTGTGTGAGAGCGTGTACAGTTCGAAGGAGCAGATGGAATACCACAGTGTGGTGAGATTGATGCAGAGGGGAGTGACGAGAGGTTCTGGCAGATGCTCGAGGCTTAGAGGAAAGGCAAGACGGAAGTTTTATCAGAACGCTTCTGGCACCATTAGTATCGGAACTCTTTGCTGGCTGCTGAAGATGGGTACGGAACGCTTATGGGAATGCCCCGAGTGCTGTGATCAAATCAAATCAAATCATTTTCTGTTCTAGTGCCCTATTCATTTTCCATGTTAACACTGATAACATAAAGTAGGGATACAAATGCTATTAATCATTTACTGTGATGCAGGAAGGGAGACTTTTGGGTGTCTAAACATTGGTGCTAACTGGTAAGTGACAGCTTTTGCCTTCTGTACTCTGGCTTTTATCTCTTTATCGAGTCTGCCATCCTCTGTAAATATGCTTTCTAGATATTTGAATTCTCCTGCTTGTTTGACTGTAGTACTATTAACATGGACATTCGTGGTATTATCTTCTTCTTCTTCTTTGCGATTACCAGCTGTAAACTCTGGCGGAAAGTTCTGGTTGTACATCCATTTCTAGACTGCAGTCCTGTTTCAGAACCTGAGTGGTGTGTGTGCATCCATTTTACAGATCTGACATGTGTATGCAGACTGCTGGTTTCTTGCCTCTCAGGCAGATGCACTCAGCCTTAAAGGTAGTTCACAATTAGTCCACTCTTACGACATGCTTTTAGATAGGCAGTGTGTCTATTCTTGTTTCCATATAATAAGGCCCCGGACCCAGACGGAGATCGTGGTATTACGTCTATCCTCATTACCTCCGTTTTCTCGGTGTTTATTTTCAGAACCTACTTGTGTGCAGGTTTGATGTAAGGAGTCAATATGGTGGTGTCAATTCTGTTCTTTGTGGTGTATTAGACATTGATCGTCTGCAAAAAGAAGTTATTTTTTTCTTTAGTGTCTGTATTTGTTTCCTGTGTAATTTTATCCTTATAAGTAACGAATAGGAATAATGAGAGGACACATCCCTGTCTGACACCTGCTGAGATGGGAAACCAGTCTGTCCTTCCTTTTGTTGTTCTTAATGTGCAATGACTATTCTTTTAAAGAGCATAAAGAGCCATGATGTGACCCAACAGCTGATCTGGAATACCATAATCTTCTAGAATGTTCCATAGTTTGCATCGGTTGACTCGATCGAACACCTTCTCTTTATCTATAAATATAAAGTGTTGGCTTTTATCATAGACTGCTCGCATATCTACCTTAAAGTACATCTGTACAGTACATCTGTATGTTCTATTCTCGTACTTATTCCTAGATGTTTATAAAACGTGACCATTGATGTTTTTGGAGTACTGACGGGTTGACCGAGGCACGCCGACAAAAGTGGGACTGGCTCGGTGAACATGGGACGTATGGTCACCCTAACAATAGTACATACAGGAAGTCATTATAATAAATACGACAGTTATACACGATATGTACATTTAGTTGGGTACCCCAGCCAATAATTTCTGATTTTTTTTTTAAACTGCTGATTTTTCACCCAACCCGTAATCTGCAATTAAATCTTCTGCGTTTGAAATATTTAGACAAGATAGTAAGAAATCAATAGAGTACAACTTTTCTTTTTCTATTGTGTATTCCTGTTTATCACTGTTTATAGATTGCGGCATTCCTGTCCCATTTAAGCTTGCGATATTCCCTATTATTCTACCATGTAACTCAAAAACATGTTATTTTAATGCAATATAAACGTCAATTGCTTTCAGCCCTCAGGGGTCCAGGAGATTTGAAACTCCAGTAAGTCATTGATCCGAGATGCATGTCACTCTAAAGTGCTCCAGTCCGAATACACATAGAGATCGTTATTTTGCATTATGACATCAAAGACGTCAATACAGAAAGTCAGTTATAAAGCCTGCCTCAGTCACTGTGATATTTTGTTGTTTTTGTCGTTGATCTATTGTAATATTTAATTTAGATGTTGCTGAATCTGCACTGTGAAAAATTTGAGATTACAGTATACTAGGAACATTATGGACATGCTTGCTCAAAGGTCTGAATTTGATCCACAATGAAGCGCATTTTTAATTTACATGAGCTCCAGGTTCGACCCTTTCTAAAACAGGTACCACGGTGTGACCTGGGAAGTCAAGGTGGTCAGTGTGGTGTCTGCTACATCACCGTTTAATGGTGATTATGATCTATTACAATATGCATTTTTCAACGCATTCTCGATACGCCAGTGGCATGGAAATGGTTCTTTTATAATGGCTGATAGTTCCGAGACTAAGAGACAATACGTAGCCCCTAGATATATGTTGCTCTTTGTGGTTCCGTAGAAGTGTCAGGTATGTTCCACAATGAGAACCACGTAGTTACACAAAATAAAACGCTCAACGAACGAGCTACGACAGAACATCATGTGCTAAAACCAATCCCTTTTTCCCAGTGTGATCCAGGGCTATGGAGAACGTGGCGGTGAACAATACAGCGGTGCTAAAGAGGAATAAGCAATGCCCATGACATGCCACACTGAATGAAATCGATGCACTGGGAGCGCGAACCCGCAGTTTCACATTACAGTGATGTCTCGGGTCCTAAACGTAAATCATTCTTTGACTCTCTTCGCAAACTGGAATTTTCGCGAGTCTAAACATTTGTTCCTTATTGTATATCCAATTATTCCGTTCTCCTACACTAGAAACACGTTTACAAAAACAAAACAAAATACAGTTTAATTTAAACGTTCATTTAAAACCTGATGCAGTATGAAACCTTCAGAGCTGATACATTTTGAAGATTCATACACATAGGCCTCTGCTGCATTTGTGCCCAAACTAGCTGTCTCTCCATGCCTAACAACACATAAATCCCAGTTCGTCGACGAAATTTCTGGAACCACCCTCGATTTGCATCAAATTCGTCAACTTTAGCATCACTTGTATTCAGTGTTTTCGACATTGAATAGCCGCTCAAAAGTAAAGCCTTCTTGTATATTAGGGCTTCGCCAACACTGTCTCCAGCAAGCTGCTTTTAAATCTGAGTACATGATGTTATTTCCTACTGGGGACATATGCGTTCTTTATCCCGTTTCGTTTGGAGAGCCACGCTTTGCTCGTATGTCAATGGCAGTTATTTCTCATTTGGGTGTATGTTCATGATACTGCAAGTAACTAGTGCTAACCTTATGTTAGGAAATTGAGTTTGTATCAAGTGGCTGTGACCAGAAACTTGACGAAAAGCGGAACAGGGGTTGAAGAGGGATGATAAATACTAATTGCTTTCCATCATGTGGTTGTCGGGACGCTAACAAATTTAGTGGGGAAGGGGGGGGGGGGGGGGTTGTGGTAGGGTGCCAAAAAATGTCTGTTAATTTTGGTTTGACTATACTCGGGGACTAAAGATCTGGCAAGCAGAGGGTCAGAAGTTTATAAAAGAGCTTTTACTGAGCTGTTGGCGCTTTCTGGGTGTGTTCTCAGCTGGCCGTGGTGAGTTGCCCAGGGGTTGCTGATGCTGATTATGTAGTAATATGTAGAGTAAGTTATTGTAGATGTGTAATACAATTATTCACATATTTTTCACCATGGCTTTTATGATCATATTTCATGGCTCCTGCACAGAAGAACCCTTGTATTTCTCTACTTTTCCTGTTCAGCGGAGAACCTATTGCTTTATATCCATACCATAACTCTTTTTTCCTCTTCTCCCTACTTCTACTGTTTTGTTGTTGTTGTTGTTGTTGTTGTTGCTGTTCCTGCTAGCATACTAGCATCCCCGTGACGGTCCCAGCGTCCTACCACACCCTAATTTGATCGAGGCCGCTACCGTTCTATAGACCGTCCCAGCGCCCGCGGAGGTGGGGGGGGGGTCCAGGGGGGGGGGGGTGGCGGTAGCACCCACTTTGGGAAACTGGTCTAGAGCTATACTGACCAGTAAGTAGCACAGCAACAGTCCAGAATAGTACGATGAATTTTTAAGTTAGCAGAGCACAATGAAAGACGACCCTCCACAAGTACGGCGGTCAACATCTATGTTCTTCAATCTGTGGTCCACGATAATTTCCTGTCGGTCGACCAAATAATTCACAGCTTAGCACAAAATAACAGCATATATGTTTATTTGTTCTTGTACTTACAGTATGTATGCCTCACTGTATTTCTCTACAGATATCTATCCTCACCATGTTTTCTATTGTCATTAGCTTACCGGAGTGGGTCATACATTCATTGCAGGTCACATTTCTTTTAAATAGCAGACTGCAGCCGTTTTTATGCTAATAGTTTTCAATGGTTTGATAAAAATCTGTCACGAAATGTCACTCATCGTTTTCCCCAAAAACTTTTAAAATTATATTTCCAGTTGTAGTAGAGTTTTAGCTTTCCAACCCCGATCAGCAAATTATCGTTTCCTTGTATGCACGGGGATGAGGAAGGAAGGAGTGTAAAGGTATTTCCCGGTCTTGTCACTTTTGGGAGAGGGGATGGAGTAATAGTGGGAACCCACGTCTTCTCGCTCGAGGGCAACTGTGACCACAACTGCGTTTGTACTATACGGGACTGCTAACAGTTCAGCCACCATAAACTGTAGCTGAATGCTGTTTGGTGTAGTTTAAGGACGCATATTTTACTTACTAGCTAATGTTTATTTAAGAAACACCGTGAGGCAAAGCACAGTACGCGGACAGGAGAACAAGTAGTAATTAAATGTAAACACTAGCTTTTGTTGCTAATGTTTTTCAGACATCGTATATCTTACCACAGTTAATGTTTTACATGTTCTCCAGATAATGGCTATACTTACAATAAACAAAAAGTCAAGTTGTAGAAGTTTTTAACAAAATGATCCTGCATGGTCCTATGGATATAACTGGTGATAGGTAGTAGTCATCGTTTTGTTTAAACTGTGCAATTTTATATACCGTATAATTACGTCGTTTAATCATATGTGGGCAGTCATGTGTTATTTATATTAAATTATATTGTTTCAAATATCATGTTTATACAGTCAGTTGAACAATTAATTATCTTATTCACTAAAAACAAGCGGATACAAAAGCAGGGAATCTTCACGAACCTCCTGTTTAAAAAAAAAAGGTGACAAACAAAGCGTGAAACAAATTGCATAGCAGATACTTGTTTAGATACAGGACAAGACACAAAAGCCACCCCTCTCTAGTCAGCAGCCGTTGATCCGAGAATCTGCGAGATCGCTGAGGTAAATAAACTAGGGCTACCAAACATGGCGGCTAACGCCTGGACCGCAGTGATATTCGTGGTGTCTCTTATTTTATTATGCGGTTTCTGTACTTCAGAGGTCCTGCCTCGTAAGTATTACACCATGTTTAGTGATTGTTGTAACTAGATTAGTACTGATGTTTTATTGTTTTGTTCTTGGTGTCTTCAAATTATATTTTATTGTGGTTTTCATTTTTACGCATAGCATAGAAATAAAATAACGGTCGGTCGGGTAGGGACGGCCCGTTGTGATTGTGACGATTGTATTCTCTGTATTGTTGTCGACTGTTACTGTTAGAAGTTGAGCGCTGAACTTGAAAATAAGTTGCCTAACTGACTTTTATGTTTGCGTATCTTCTGCCTTCTTGTCATTCAACCAAATAATTTTGTAGCCTGGAATGTAGACTTATTTAATTAAATGAAAAATTAATAACGCGCTAATAATACACTAACTAATACTAACAATAATTACAATAATTATTCGCTCCTACAGTTTTACTAAAACTTTTAGTAAATTTTCATCGTTGCTGCTGGAACTGGATGAAATTAATTATTAATTTAATTAAACTTAACTTTAGTGCCTAAATAACAGGTATTTATTCTTTTTTTCTTCTTAAATTGTCATGTTTCTCAGACAGTTCACTCCACAATTTGTGGTGGTGGTGTTTGGGAAAACGGGAGAAAAATGGTGGGGGGGGGGGGGAAGGTTGCTTGTTAATGTTAGAGCCTCTGCAGCTTTAAGTATGTGGTCTGCGTTTGGTATTATTTTATTAATTTCATTCTTTGTAGTAGATTTTTTTTTCTCCATAGTTGCAATTATTTACAGCAGTGGGTAGTTTGATGCAGTCATACAGAAGTCCATGTCTTGAACATGGTTGATGTTCATAAGGGCTCATGTTTTCTTTGAACTTTTCGATTTAAACAAAAATATTAACTAAAATAGCTGGTTGCTTAATTTCGAATTTTATCCATATTTGTGAGGAGCTGCTGTGTCTGTATGCGTTTCTTCTGTTAACTTTGATTTTGATTGAGTTTTTGTGTGTGTGTGGTGGTCCAATGTTGTTTTTGTTGTGCTTTTCTGACTGCTGGTTTTGTGCTAGTTCGGAGACCCGTCATTAGAAGGGGTTAAAACGAATAGATCCACTGCCTCCCTGTCAGGACTGATCAGGGCATTTGAAAGTGGAGTGCATCTGCCTGAGAGCAAGGGACCAACGATCTGCACACATATAGACTAGACCTGTAAAACAGGTGTGCATGCAAAACTTATGTTTGTAACAAGCCTGAAGTCAAGAATGGGATCAACAGCCAGAACTTTTCTGCTGGAGTTTACAGCCAGTGAATGCTAAAAGAAAGAAGACTTGCAGAAGTTTAGGGTTTGCCTGGTTTTTAAATTTTTGCATGATTACTAGAATTGTATAAGTCAATGTTGTAAGTCTGCATTTCTCCTGCAGCAATGGACAACATGTTCCACTAGATAGTGAACTTGAGAAAGGTCACTGTGCTCCTGACCCAACCTATGCAGTGTAATTATGGATATGTTTAAGATCAAATAAGCACTTAGAACAGCAGGGAGCTGTAGTAGTAATCCTCTTGGCTTAGGCTAGTTCCTTTTTTTAAATTAAAGATATAGTAGTTGTTAGCAAAAACAATTTCTAATGAGAAGTAATTTTATCTTGTCTCTAATTTATTTCAAAATCCTCATACTCTTGTTACTTTGACTGTTCTTACATCATTAAAATCAAAAGGGCTTCTTCTGCCTTTACCCTTAGAAGGGCATTTGGAACATTGTGTTGTAGCTTACAGCAGTTTTGGCCGCTGAATATGCGCCTTTCGTCCAACACATCAGATTTAAAGCAAACTCTTAATCAGTAACCTCTTACTGCATGTTTGTTAAGGGACAGTGAATCTGTTTTCCTTCCACAGGAGAACTGACCCCCCCCCCCCCCCCCTCCCCCAAACCAATAGGGACTCCTGAACCAATATGAGGGTGGAAAGCAGAGAAACTCTTCAGTATCACACCATATTTATGGCAACAGTAACTCATCTAGTCACAAACCCTACTAGGAAGCAGTAAATCACTATTATACTATTAATGGCATACAACTAAGTTAACTCAGGGGCCAAAATGTTGAAAATTTTGATTGTAGCAGGCCAGACGACTGAGCCCCAACAGAAAGACCATTAATACAAAACAGTTAGCAGGTGAACTATGGGCCGCTTGCTAGGCCTCCACGGGCTGCCAATTGAATAGCCCTGCCATAAACTGTACATGTGTAAGTTATTGCAGCAACTGCATACTGTGGTGTCTTATCAGTGTGGGTGAGACAAGGTTCTGCCAACATATTGCACAGATATTTTGTATTTGATTACCTCCATTGATTTCTCTAGATTACAGTACCAGGTGAAAAACTGGATTAGAGCATATTAGCAACTAATAAACCTGAGCATAAAAGAACAAACAAGAAAGTGGGAATGAAAAAATAGTGAAATAGTGGAAACTATTAGTCTGGGGCTTCAGTTAAGAAAACAAAGGAATGCCCAAAAAAAAAAAAAAAAAAGACTCAGAGAAGAGCAATCCAAGGAGATTGAATGAAAGCTGATACTGTTGGCAGTGACAGCTCTGAGTGTTCATCTCACTGGTACTCTGAAGGAAGGTTGTGGGGAAAGGGGATGATAATAATATTGTCATTGCCTACCCTTAGGTGCATGATTTCCCTTGTACCAGTTCACACTTGCCACCCACTCTTGGAATGTGGGGAATATAAAGTTATGATCTGAAACCACATTTACTGTCTCTGTTGCATCTTCTCCATGTTTTTATACTGTGGATGTTGTGCTCCTGTTTTAAATTTCCTCTGGTTGTTTGCAGAAGTTTTTATTACTACTGCTGATACTGCCCTGTGTTGCTGCATGTGCTTTGACACAGTTCTTGCTGCTTCAATTACTGATGCTTCACTCTAATAATTACATGTATTGATGGTGACACTATTGATATTACTGCATTCCTGATTACTGGTACTGAAAGTCGTTTGTACTTAAGGATACTACTACTTCTTCAGTGGTTAATTTAATTGAAAACACAAATTCCTTAATAGTTAATTATATGTATTTACTAATAAATGAAACTAGGGCTGTACCGAAAAATGATTTTCACTATTCGGCCAAATACGAATAGCGGGACCTATTATTCAGCCGAACACGAATACAAATAGTGCATTGTCATAATCAGTTGCCTTGCCGACTGGCGTGGGCGATTATGCCTTGCCACAATCTGCGATCTCCTGCAGCATGTATTAGTTCGTGTGCTGACACACCTCCATGCCATGCAACAAGACTGTCAAGAATCTTCTGTCATTGTCTTCCTCTATCTCTCCTTCCACAGATCTTTCCAGTGGTCACCACATGTTCCATTTCCCCCTTTTCTAATAACATGGCCGAAAAATGATGACTGTCTCCTTTTGATGTCTGTGATTAGTTGTCTTCATGCTCCCGCCTCTTTCAAAACCTCTTGGTTGCTTTTTTGTGTGCAAGGTATTTTAAGCATTGTTCTGTAAAACCACATCTCTGAGGCCTCAAGAAATTGTTTGGCCTGCCTACAGATTGTCCAGGACTCACAGCCATGTTAAAACTGGAGGTATGTAGCAAGCAGGAATTCTTTTTTTAACCTTCAATGACAAGGATATATTACACAAGATGTTATTCATTTTAAAAAATGCAATATTTGCCTGTCCTATTCTGTTTCTATTTAAGTAATGCATCTTCCATCTGATGTTATCCATGTGCCTAGATACTTAACTTTCTGTACTTGTCCCAAAATAACACCATTGACTTTTATTACACATTCATGAATAATTCTTTTCTTTGATACCACCATTACTTCTGTCTTCCTACTATTCAAACTGATGCTTATTCTTCCACTTTCAAATAGTTTATAATGTATAAAAATAGATCTTAAAAAAAATAAAAACATTCATAATGTCAAATGTAGGCTGAAATGTAAATTCACAAAATGTACAGAATAGTAAACATTTAAAAACATTTTATGTTTTGTATCCTTCAGTCAGTCAGTCTGTGGTAACTGATAACTAGGAATGAAAGTATTCTTAGTCTTATAACAAGTAACTAAACTTGTAAATTGTCACTGACAGCTTAGTTAAAGAATGAAAGCGACTAAGGCAACAGCAACTATCACAGTGAATGCAGAAACGGGTGTAAGGTAACCACTATTCGTATTCGGCCCGACCGCAAGTATTCGGCCGAATACTGAATAGTTATTTGGTCCACTATTCGGCCCGAAGCGAATATTCGGTACAGCCCTAATTGAAACACATGATTTGATGAGCTATTGTTTCTGGAAATCAAACTATTGCTACTATTTTCCCATAATTAAAATCGTTATTTTTGTCATTAGGATCCAAACCTAGTTCCTGTAGTAGTCTTTGATTGATTTGTTGGTGAAAACGCTTGTGGTTTGTGTATTTCCCTTTGCCGAGCCTCCTGTTTGCTTTGCTTGTTTGTGTTCAGTCTGTGCGATGACTGATATGTTTGAGAGGTGTGGGAAAGATAATATTTTTAAATTATTTCACCCAGCCAAGGTAGCATATTAGTTAGTAGTCTTGCTTATAAAGACAGTAATTCAGGTTCAGTCCTCAAAAGTGGAAGAATTATTTTCCCGACCCTACTGTTGTGTTATGGTTTATACAATGGATCAACATCATGGCATGGGGGATTCTTTCTATGAGTGCCGATAAATACACTTTCTGTTACTTGATTAATTACTTCTGATTCAAGCCTGAGTCCAGAGAATCTCAGCGCAGTGTACGAACTCCGTAGCACCGGCGAGAATCCTGAAATACATTGTGTAGATTTTTAACTTTGAATTTTCCCGTGCATCGCCGTTAATCTACTCTTTTCGATTTACAACTGCCAAGGGATTTTTGTTTTACTTGCGCACACTACAGACGGGCGTCCGTTCTTACTACACAGAGACCATGGCAAATCACTAGACGTCAACGTGAAGATATCACAGCCTTCACTGGGGCCTGAACACTGAACTTCCAGCACTCGAAGCGAATGCCATGCCTCGTGACCACTCGGCCCCCTCTACTGTTGTGTCGACCCAGCCTAATACAGAGGATTACCATACACGTCTAGAATATAATGGGAGTTGCCTAGAAAAATAAAAGTTCCGGGGGGGGGGGGGGGGGCTATCCACTCTGCCCTACTTATTGTGACCTAGAACACGGGAAATCCATGTAATTATCCCATAAATAGTATTTGTAGATTATGTCACATGTTAAAGTGTCATGTGTAATAAAGGAAAGGTATCACGTGACCAAAGACGAAGACTCGCCCTTAAGTTTTATAAAAACTGGGATTGAGGAAGTCATTACTGAATCCAGTACGTGCCATACATTTAAAGAACAGTGCTTCAGTCCTATAAGAACATACAGCTCTCAATTAAAGAAAATAGCAGAATGTAAAAGTCGATGGTAGCAATTATGCAAGACGAAGACAGTGTTACACTTTGATAAACGCCACCAAGAGATAGAGTGAAAGAAATGCAGGACAGTCAACGTTTATTGCGGCAATCGCACTTAATTATTTGTACTAGATGTACCAGGTCACGCGTTGCTGTGGCCAAGCCTGGGAAAAAAAAATATGTAAAGCCTAATATGGTTAATTTCTCAATCATTGTCTGTGCCATAGTCTGGTTTGCCGACCTATACCAAAAAACATATAAGTTTGTTCTTTTATTAGTGGTTGTCTAAAGCGTATTATTAAGACTAAAAAAAATTGTTAATTGTTTATCACTTGCTAAAGCTTTTTGGATTTTTTAAAGAGCCTAAATTAAAGTTTACTTCTAAACGTCAAATAAAACCCAAGAAATTCGCAATATATATATTTGTTGGGTTTTATTTGACGTTTAGAAGTAAACTTTAATTTAGGCTCTTTAAAAAATCCAAAAAGCTTTAGCAAGTGATAAACAATTAACAATTTTATATATATATATATATATTTGAGAATAGCTAAAGTAGCGGTATTTTAATATAAATATTAACAAAAATGAAAACTGTAAATCATGTTTTAAGCTCTCTCAAGTAACAGTTTCTGTGATCACCCCCCCTCCCCCAATCCAACTACTACTCGTCTCTCCCTCTCTGAAGGATTTGGAATTCACCACGCGTTTTTAAAAATTGACCTTGGCATCCGTGTCCACCCAGACTAAAATGAATAGCAGGAATTGTAATTAGAAGTAAATGCGGCCAGTTTACTACTACTACTACTACTACTACTACTACTACTACTACTACTACTACTACTACTACTACTACTACTACTACTACTGCTGCTGCTGCTGCTGCTACTATTAATACTACTACTACTACTACTACTACTACTACTACTACTACTACTACTACTACTACTACTACTACTACTATTATCAACAGCACCATAGCTTAAAAAAAAAACACTGTAACTGTTGGCTCTTTTACCGCCTGTCTAGGTCGATATATACAGGGGGTTATGAGCCAGACGAGCCGCATGGCTAATGATGTTGCCACAGACTTTTTAGGTAAGAATGTATAATTGTGCCCCCGACAGGAAAACTCCATCACCTTACTGGGTGTCGAACCCGGGTCTCCTGCATGACAGCCACAATAACTACTACTATTCTGTTACTACTACCACTGCTCCTACAATGAGCAGATTAATCTTATGGGCAAGGTGGATACTGGACTTCCCCGACATGGGCAGTAGTGATGTCATTGATGTCCAGTGACATGCAAATCATAAAGAAGATCGTGTCGAGGGTGGTGGATATGGGAGTGCAGCCTGAAGCACCAAGGGCTAGAGTCGTCTGATTAATCACCACAGAACAGGCGTCATTAGTGGTTTTTGCGCTTGTGGATCTATCGAGGAAAAGATCCGAGAACCTATGGATTTGTCTAAAATGCTGGGATGATAGTCCTTACTTATCAGTAATCTTTCATTCCCATATCTTTTCATTCCCATACAGTCTTTGAAAAACTTTCTTTTTGATTCCCACAACTAATAATTTCAACTTGTTTTTATTCCCACATCTTTACATTTCCAAACAGTCTTTCAACAACTCTTTATTCTCAAAACGAAATAATTCAATATCCCATACAGCTTTGTGCAGATTTCTGAGGTCAACAGTCAAAGTTCAGGAACGCGGCAACGAAAAAGAAATCGTATTGTCGAAAAACAAAACCAGGATGCCGATGTGATCGTGACTGGAACTGTGTGGTTCGTGCTTTGTGAGACACACTTAAATAAATTCGCGCGTTTTCAAATGCAACATTATTTCAAAATTTTAAAGCAATCGGTAAAGAACTTTTGAAGATTAGCTTTTAATAACAAACAAACATTTACATTTCGATTTATATAGATTATCCAGAATGAAACCAATATACTCTAGATGTACGTTGGGCTGTCATTGTCCCGGAGAGCAGAAAAAAACAACAGATGGGGGGTAGGGGGGAACCTTGACCCCTTCAGATGTCTAAACGACGAATGAAGACGATCAAACGCCTCAGCCTTGGTCGGCTAAAATGACGTCCTCTGGGAAATCAATCAGTTTTGTATACATGTTTCTAGCTCCGCAGTCTGTGTTAGCAGGCAAGAATATTTGGGTAACGTCATGTCACCTCGGAGATGGATGAATGGATATTTTACTAATTGTATCCACATTTCATAGTGCCAGAATAACTGAGGTGTAGCCCCAATTTATAATAATGTTTATGATGCTGTGGCAGGCGCAATAGCACCTTGGCAAGAATCCGGGTACATTTTACGCTGGTCTCCCCATTTATACACCGCTACACACTAGCTCGCTTCTGATTGGACCACCTACTGAACATCTTACTGCTGATAGGTCGGCCTCGAGCGATCCGACTTTCACACAAGGTCACGGGGATATTCCGCACTCGCGCTCATACCGCGTGGGGTATGTTTCACCATGCTAGAGCTTTTAACACTTCTAAATCATTTAGATACTGGGTCTAACACACAACCCCCTAGAGAGTGACACAGCTTATGTCACAGACCATCGCTTTCTCAAAATAAAAACGTAAATGCCAGACAACAACAGACTGCGACACTCATAACCTCGACTACGGTAGACTAATCCAACCGACTTATTAATGGAGTTGACCTACAACCTGTGATGTGTAAATGGGGAGACCATCGTATAAATAACCCGAATCCGTACCTAGGCAAATTAGTGTAATTGGCCTGGTCTTCCAGGTCAGCTCGGTTTTTTTTTACCATGGAATATATTCGGATTTAACGGTGGACAACTTGATATTTACCACATAATCCGTCCAGTTTCTGCAGGTCTGTAAAAACATGGATCTATCACCGTATGCCAGAAGCATCAGTGTTGTGAAAAGGGTGCTTTACGTGTTATCTGTTTGAGAACGTGACCTGAGTTTCTTCTTCCTCCTCCACTCCTTTTCTTTCTATCTCTCACCAAGTCCGTGTAGTTTTAAACCTTTCCTTCTTTGGTTAATATAGTGAAGGGATGGGGAAGTCGCATGAATTTATACGATCCGCGTGTATAATGCGAAACGCTCTGGGTTTTGTGCGATAGTAAAGTAAAAGTAAAGATACCGTTTCACGGCTTTAGGCGCATTAGGCATATGGGATGACCAGCCATATTTTTACAGATTAATCTGCATTCGATGGGTAATGTGGTCGTCTTTACTTTCCCGGGACATACATTCTGGTACCCATGTTAGGCTGGGTCGACCTGCGACGCCCCATACCATGAAAAAAATATACTTTGGGTTTGTGCAATGCAAACATAAGTCTGACAAGATTATCCTGGTTTATTATTGGGTATGGGGCACATGATAATAATGGGTTACTATCTATCCAGGGATAAGTGTCTCATGTTTCTCTACTTGCCGTCTCAATTTATTTTTTGTGCTTTCAACCGATGTGTCGAATGCGGATTTTCAAGCGAAGTCACCGGAACTGATTGAACGAAATGTGTGGGAAATGCGTTGTTTGTCGACCAGCGCTTCCAGAACTTCCTGTTCCTGCAAACCCCTCTATTTTCTTGCAGTTTTTCCCTTCTTGTTAGATATACCTGAGCACACAACATCTTTTAAAAGATGCATAATGTGTTGTATGTGTGCATAAAGTATGCTGAAAGACTGCACATTCGGCGTGCTTTTTCAAATATCATACTGTGATTCTAACGGACTCAAAGGCTTGTCCAGAAAAGTGACGATAAACATGCTTTGTAGAGTGGCAAGCGTCTTTTCGGAGGACGCAGATAGTAAGCATCGTTGAGATCTCTTCTCTAGGACATGCTTGTTTGTT
Organism: Candidula unifasciata; assembly: GCA_905116865.2. Classification (NCBI taxonomy): domain Eukaryota; kingdom Metazoa; phylum Mollusca; class Gastropoda; order Stylommatophora; family Geomitridae; genus Candidula; species Candidula unifasciata. The sequence goes on along the minus strand of CAJHNH020000417.1, from coordinate 781,318 downwards.
AAGAACCGAACAGACAGATATTACTGATCATGCACCACTTGGTGTTGAAGTGATGAATGAACGATGCGATGTGGTCAAGACCCTTTGGGAGCCAGTGGAGAAGAGAGAAGACATCATCACGGTCTGGAGGAAATGGTGCTGTAGGAGGTGACCAGGGGATCTGGCAGACACACAACACTTGGATGTAAGGCAAGACCCATATCATTAACATCAAACGTTACTTGCAGTATCTGTAATGTAAATCTGCGCTGGCTGTCAAAGATAGAGAAGCAGAGGCATAGCTCGTTGAGTGCGGGTCGCACCGGCAGTCATAATTGAGGTGTGGTGACAACATGGAAAAAATATGCGATTTTTAACATAAAACGTGTGTATCTGTCTCTGTGTGTGTGTGTGTGAGAGAGAGAGAGAGAGTGTGTGTGTATGTGTGTGAGAGAGAGAGAGTATGTGTGTAGAGGGTTACAAAATGTTCCGCACTCAGTACCACCTGACCTAACTATGCTATTGTGCAGAAGGGGCGATTATGAAAATATCATATATACCCATCCGTACTAACAGACAAGGCATATATGTGGACATATACGGTGATCTAAATCAAACAGTCCTTTTGCAAGTCCATGGGACGTTTTTCCTCTCTTCAAGTTGAACAGGGGGAAAATTCTCAGTGTTTGCTTACACATGCTCGACGTGTGTGTAAATCTATCAACTAACCAGATTGCACTTTATGTGTGGGTCTGTCACATTGGAGTCAATCGATCTGGATTATTCATGCGTTGCGTCATTATGTATCTGATAGAAGTGTTCTTTTCATGTGCCCAGTTCCGCTTGGATGGTTTGCACGGGTCAAGTTTTTAAAAAGATTGAGCCATCATTGGATATCCTATTTCACAGAATATTAGGCCCACATGGTCGTTGGAAGGTCATCATCATCATCTTCATCGTGATGTTGTGTTGTTTACATACGTCAGGGTTGGCAGTTGAGTTTTTAACTCTTTCAGTTCTACTCAATATTTAGACGTCTACGGATCTTTCTCTCATCAACGTTTGTCTAAATGTTTCTCTGAGCTGTTTTTCTTTCTGTAATCCATTTTTCCTCATTTTAATGCCTGTTTTGTGATTCTTTGCCGCTTAATTTCAGAATGTGACCATCACATATCACCATCTTTGATCTCATACAACTGGTGGGAGTGTGTCATCGAGAATGTAAAACATGTCATCATTCGAGAGTAAAGGTTTTAAAGCATAGAGAATAGAAAGTCGACATTATCGAGACACAGTGCTATGTTTTGCCGAGCATAGAGTCTAGTGTTTCGTTGTTATAAGTATAACGGTTGTACTACGGACGTGGTCTGGCAGTATAATGAGTATACAACTTGCCGATATTTATAGCTTTATTGGAATAAACATTCTCTATATGGTTTCATGTTATAAGAAAATTAATAAAGTCTGCATTGACTTTGAGACGTGTCGTGTTCTATGGCAGACGATTTTATCTTCTTTATTTTGCGCTCTAAACTAACTTCGACACAGGCGCCTCTTTTTATTAGGATGGTAGTTGTCTCTAACTTTTAGTTCATGCTTTCTAAAGTTCAAATTGATTGGCTGTGGCAGATCAGAGGAGCACCCTACTTTGATAAGCGGGTAAAGTTACTTCAATCTCGGAGACCAGTGTTCTTTGGCATGTAGGGTTTCTAAGGAAGACTCACCAGCAGGGGATGATGACTCAGTTTCTTTTGGTGTCATAACCTGTTAAAGTAAATGTTAAACAGTGAACATTTCCCTAACACTAACGCGAAGGTTTCTGTAAAAAAAAAAAAAAAGGTAAAGTCGGGAGATGTCAACCAGCGTTATTGCACACGGCCATAAACCATAAGTGCTCTGCCACCAGTGCACACAGCTGATAAGGAACTGTCCGCCTGTGTCGCCATTTGTACGCAACTCCACAGCTACAGCGACGCTCCTCCATTTACCCCAGAGTGTTAACTCTGGTACCCATTTCCTAAAGGCAGGGTCAACCCCGGGAACCGCCCTGTTTTGAACACCGGCCGTGGACTGCACCAAGTCGCAGCTGGATTTGAAAGCGAGTCTCCTGTCGATTACGCTAACGCGGCACGTACACATGCTTCTGTCAGACTAAGCAAGCAACGGAACACTTTTGGGCCATTGATGTGTCTAACAGAGAATGCTAAACAAGACCATTTTTGGTCAGCATTTACTTCATAGGAATTGTCCTGGTGCCCATTTTAGACTGGGTCAGTCTAGAAGGCTAGGTCAATTTAAAAAAAAAAAAAAAAATGTGACGATGTTGATTGGACTGAAGACTTTAGAACGGGAGCTTGTCACTGACTGCCGTGACTATGTAGTCACTTCTCCGGACTGCCTAAGCACAAATAACCAAAGCAAGAGAAAACAAAAGGCGTGTTGTTTGGGGGCGGGCCATTCAGCAAATACTGCATGATAAAAAACATGATAAAATGCAATCAGGCGCGTTTGAGTGAATCTGACTCTTGTGAAATGCACGGGAAACAATCGATGCACTGAACATGTTCTGCGGTTTTCTGGACACAGAAGCGAAAGATTTATTGCCAGTTGAGGATTGTAACTCAACTAAATTGATGTTTCTGCTACAAGGAGACGTGAACATAGGCTGTCACCGCACTAGGAGACGATAGCTGCAGTGTCCGCGATCTCATGAATATCCCTAACAGTTTCCCAGAACCCTCAGTCTTTTTACTCCGCTGAGTATTTCACTTTAAACAGCTTACAAGCTATATTTCACACTCATGTGCATACATAACTATAGGATTAATAATGTGAGAAGCATGTGCAATTGTGTCAGTGACACCAGATCACAGGGTCTTTTCAAACGTGCTCTTAGTACCTGTTTAGTACCATTAATATTTTGTTTACCTCGAGCACAGCGACGTTCAACTCTTAGATATACTTGATAGCCGCACGATATGCACATACTAGGTTTAGACGAAAGTAAATAGAGAAGAACCATTTTCACCTCATTGGCAACATGTGCGTTGTGCTCATATAGGCCCTATTGTATAAACCATTCGTCACCCAATCTGTGTTGTGGTTTACATTGTTCTGGCCGCCTCTATTTCCTTTCATATAACATTGTCATCATTTTAAACTGGATCGACATGAGGGGTCCGGAACGTTTAGGAAAATCTTCCTCGATACGGATTCAACCACAGTACCTTTATGTTGGCAAGCAAGAGGCTAGCGACTGCTTTACCTAGGCCCCCGAATACGTTTATAAAAGTAAAAATCCTTTTACAAGCCAATTGGCGCATCGGGCAAATTTTTTATAGACCAGTCGGCACCCTCAATGTATAACAGACACATCTGTTTATTTGGTCACCTACAAAAAATTCCTTGAAATCAAATCACCAGTATGGTTTATTTCGTGACATGTGCCCAGAACCCATTTACTGTACTTGTCATATTTAATACGGGCACGTTTTTCATGTCAGTTTCTTTGTAATTATGACTTTGCTAATTGTGTCATAAAACACACGCCACCACAACACAAGCACACATATTAGACCCTTGCATGCACACACTCTCCCACACACACACAGCGCCTACATAGACACGCATACAGATACCCTCAAATGCATTCATTTACCTTCTTTCTTCCGTACTACTTTGATAGATTATTCGGTCTAAAGACCAGTAAGCAGTTTCTTAGCATGTCACTCACTGTACATCTAACTTTATGACTGCCAGTAAATCTATCCTCACTAAAATGCCCTCACCCCACCCCACCTTAGACATGAATATACATCATTTATATGTTTCGGATTAAAAAAAAAGACTTCAATCCAGCCTAAAATGGGTACCAGAAAGTATAAAAGTAAAGTTCCCTTTTCCACGCCTTAAGGCGTATAGGGAATATAGGGCTAGACCTATATTTTTATAGACCTATCAGCACAATATGGGTGATGTGGTCAGCATCACGCTGGCCGTCCTTTACTTCCCGGGACTGCATCCGGTACCCACTCAAGGCTGGGTCCACCTGGAAGTCTAGGTTATTAAAAAAAAAAAGTCCGGCTTCGCCAGGGTACGAAACCACGACCTTCCGATCTGCACGCTAGCGTCTAGCCACTACGCCACGGCATGCAGGAAAGTAAATATGACATCCAGTGCCTTATTAATCTAGTAAGCATTGGTCTAGCGCTTATTACCCCATGCACCAGTGTAGTGAAAAGGGTCCTTTACCCCCAGTGTGTATGCTGTGTGGGTTTATTTATTCTAACAAACGTTGCAGGGCAGGCCACGTGACTGTCTGTTTACGACTTCCGACTACTGATTGGTCTTTAATCTGTAATATGCACGCATGACCCTGTAGTTTAGCTCCCTTACCCAGACCCAGACGGATTAAACCGCATATCCATTACTGGAATTGATTTTGGCGAAAAGGGTGAGGGTGGGATAGACTTGGGGCAACAAGTCCACATGTCCCTTTTTGTGTAAAGTCAACGTTGAACTTCTTTCAGATCTGGCATAGGGCTGAGTAGTTACAGCCTGAGATCTTCCATCTATACCTCGTTTGTGTAGGAGTTTCTTGCATTGTGAATCTACTATTTTTTCCGTCCTTTTCAGGATGAAATTTTTCGTTATTTGAAGCCCTACTCTGGCTTTGCCAGGGCCGCAATATAGCTTTGCCATAAATATGGCCTAGAGGCTTAACGCGGTTTCTGGGACCTCTCCACGGTGATCCTCACCCACATGGTAGCACATAGTGTCATCGGGTGTTTATTGCTTGTGTGATGTCCTGGTGGGGTAGAAAGTCAGTCAGTCAGTCGTTTCTCTGTGCAACCTGGCAGGCTGATGCACCATGCCTGAGGGATAAACGCCATCAAGAACGGTCCTGTGCAGCAGTCTTCCATGTCACTGTGTTGATGCCAAAAGAATTGAGAGCAGTTCTGAGAGGGTCCTTATAGCGCTTTTTCTATCTCCCATGTGACCTTTTCCCTTGCTGGGGCTCGCCATAAAATACTCTTTTCTGGCATGCAGGCTAGGTGACCAGCTCAGCTGCTAATTCTTCATCATCGTGTTGATGTTAGGCAGGTTTGCCCTATCAAGAACCACAGTGTTTGGTATCCTACCTTGCCATTTGATTTTGAGCAGCTTTCTGAGACAAGTTATATGAAACTGATGAACATTTTTAGCATGGCGCTGATACACAGTCCGCGTTTCGCAAGCGTAGAGTAGTGCTAGAAGAATTACAGCTGCATAAACTCTCAGCTTGGTCAGAAGGGGGATATTTGATGATGATGATAATAATGACAGGTGCGTTGACGCACTCCTCTGGTTTTTCATCTAGACCAGTGGTTATCAACCTTCCTAATGCCGCGATTCTTTAATACAGTTCCTCCTGATGTGGTGACCCCCATCCATAATATTATTTTCCTTGTTTCTTTATAACGTCATTGAATATGTGTTTTCCGATGTTCTTAAGCCACTGACGTGAAAGGGTCGTTCGTTTCACAAAAGAGCCGCGACTCATAGGTTGAGAACCGCTGATTTAGACGGTCGTTGGTTTTCAATTTACAGTTTATTCCAGTAGCTTTAAACTTGTGTAAAGTTTGTATAATTGCCATGTTTCCTTCAACGAGTCAGGAAATTTAATTTGACACCTTGTCCAGTGACTGCCAATGTGCATTAACGATGTTTTCCCCCTGGTTATATTGTCATCGCATAACTCGCTCGAGTCACGAGATGATGCCGTCTATGAGACGTTGGGATAACTAGGGTTGAACGTTTTAGAGACACAGGAAATATTGGATGAGTTGACTAAATGGCACTGATCACTTTCAGTTGTTGGAATTTGTCTTGCACCCTTCTGCATGATATGTGAGCTTGTATCAGAATATCAACTACTTATTCTTCAGTCTTTCTATCCCCCAATGAAGCCTAAGTCCTCAACCAACTCACGCCAAGTCGTTCTATCCTTCGTCATTACATGAAGCTCTCCCCATGTCCTCCCCATCTTTCTAACTTCATTCTCCAGCGCTCTTCTCCGTGTGTTTTTTGGCCTTCCTTTATGACTATGTCTCTGTGGGTTCCAGTGCAAAGATATTCTTGATATGCTGTTCTCCTGTTTTCTCAGTGTGTGTCATGTCCAACGCCAACGTCTTTTCCTCACCTCTTGGTCTAATGGAGCCTGTTTAGTTCATTCCCAAAGTTCTACATCAGTTATTCATCATACCGTTTAATTCCCTCTATTCTGCACAGGTACCAGTTAATGAATGTCTGTAATTTATTAGAATTTGCCTTAGTTGTTCTCCATGTTTCCGCCCCATACGAAAGTACTGATTTTACATTAGAATTAAAAAATTTTTTAGTTTAGTATTTATTTCAATTTCTTTTGACCTCCACAAATTCCCTAGTGCTATCAACGACTTGCTTATTGTTCAATTTGTTCCTGGAATAGTCTTTTATGTTTACAATATCATGTCTGGCAAAGCTGTACACGAATGTAAAAAACCCTCTTTAGAGAAGCAGAAAGTTCTCCCGCCTCACCGCTCATCCATATTCCCGTCTGTCTGCGATCCCCCCGGTCGGCTCTCTGTATCCTTTTGTCCTTAGCTGCCTCTGAGTATCTTTCATTATTTCCCCCTCCATTTTCCACTCTTATTTTAGTTCCGCTTGTCCACACCTGTTAAGTCGCATTTGGTGCATTTCTTCAATCCTTGCCTATGGATTTAGCAGATGTGGTTGGCGGATGAGGCGGGCTTGATCGGTCTAACAAACTGGGCTCTTCCTGATCAGACGTTAGACAGTTAACACTTAACGCGGCTGCAGCTGTTAGCCGTGTTGACATGTCCGGGAAACTTGTCGAGTCGGCTACTGCGGAGAGTACAATTGCAAATAAACCATGCACTTTCCTAAGTGTTCAAATAGCGGTTTAAAATGGAATGTTTGAAGCGCCCAGCTGAGACGGCTTTCAGAATTAGGCTGTGTGCGAGACTGCACATTAATTACCTTCATTTAGGCAGCTCTTCTCCTCTAACACACCCAAGCCCAAATACTTTACGTGACTTTATTTGTTAAGTAAAGCAAGTTGTATACTCCCCGCGCAAACCACGCAGCAGTGCAGATAGGAAGACAATGTGGTCGTTCTATATTTTGTTTTGCAGCAGTTTTTTTTCCTGCTGCAGCGTGATTAATCATCACTTAACATCTCCTTTATAAAATACTGCTCTTTTCACGTCTCTGAGAAAAGCCTGATGGTCCGCTGCCAATTCCACTGCCTAGTTTCTTATCCTGCCCAGTGTGTGTCTTCATTAGTGTATGTCCACTTTCGTGCTGGCCCACCCTTGATTTTACATACAGACAACTGTGACTTCAATTAATGTTCGTTCTGAACCACTGCTACGTTTATGAATGTCAGTTTCTGGGAATGATGCTGTTTTAGAACCAGTTTAATTGTGATGTTCTGACTTGATAGAATGGCAGTATTTATTTTCTTCTTGGTGTCTTGATTCGTGTTATTTTAAAACTTCTGTTCAGAATCAATTTTTTAAAAAGTGTTTAGCGATTGTGAAATAGCTCATGACTTAACTCTTATAATGTTACAAGAAAGATAATGCAAATATTTGGTAACTTATCCTTTTATAATGTTTTGTAAAGATACTGTTTAGTTTGTTTGCCCGTGTTGTTGAACAGGTTTTGTTTTGTTGCTGTTTAACCTCTGCATGTCTATTGATCAGTCTCCATTGTTAATTGTGAAGTCAAATGTTCGGAATTTATGAAATGTCCAAATGTCTCCAAAATAGAATAAATCTTCTATTCCCATTACAGAATTTCATAGAAGGATAATGCCATCTGGCGTGGAAAGTAGTTACATGTATGGTAGTTTAAAATTCTTCTGAGATGCTGATGACCGAAAACCTTGCACAACCCCGTGTATCGACTGCAAGCTCTCCTTTATTATTTCTTAATTATTTTATCACTTTGTGACCACCCTCCCTTCACCCGCACCTCTGAGATTCTGGACTTCATGACATATCTTCATCGTCACAGCTACTCACTTCTGTTGCAAGCCCTTTCTTTAGGTGGCTAAACACTTATCAACATTGCATTCATGCGTGCTGTGTGCCTGGGTACCAGCGAATGACTAGATGGGTGAGTGTGTGTATGTGTTTGGGTATGCCAGCCTACGTGTCTTTGTGTACTGATAATCTATAATAATAAATGGGAGAAAAGTAAGGGCTTTATGTAATCCCATCTATTGACGATTTTAACCTGGCGGACTGTACCCGAATACGGCAAAGAGAAAAACCCGTGCATTTCTGGTATCTCATGAAAACATGACGTGTATTTGTGTATTATCATTACTATCATTTCCATGTCTCCCCCCAAGTCTGCTGTTTAAAAAAAAAATCCTGCCACGACGGTTGCATTTGCAGACGAGCATAATATAGGTGGGTGTATGCAGATTACTAAACACCCAAAAGACAATGAACTGTGCTTGTTAAGAACTAATTAGATTCGGTTATATCATATTTTCTGTGGCGTAGGCGTTACGAACGCGCTTTGTAATGCCGGGGTGCCGGGTTCGATCCCAGCTGCAGGCCTTGCGCCTTGCGTTGGTTTCGACAGTGGTATCGAGAAGCCGACCGATCAGGTAGCAGTGGCAAACTACTGGACGTAAACTTGCCTAAAAAAACCACAACAGCCAAAAATTTGATGGGGTTGGTTCTGCAACGTCCTGTAAATGATACGCAACTAACTTTTTTTCAATATCATATTTGGTGGGTGTTTTGTCAGCATGGTCTTCCCATGGCCAGTAAACGTTAGCAATGGTCTTTCCCATTGTGCAATAGCTGGGAGCTCCCTTCGCGAGGCATAGTGGGAAAACAATTGGCTGTGCTTGGCAGGGTATCGTTTGGTAGCTGTTGATATTATTGATATGATTGTGTGGATGTACGCGCCTGTGGCTTAGGGGTTTTGAACTCAGCTTTATAATTCCATTTTATCGGGCTCGACTCAGCTGCAGAGGATTTAACAGCAGACCGGTTTGCGTCGATTTCGACAGCAGTATGAGTTAACTACTGATGCCAAATCAGTGGATCTTTCTGTCATTGGATGGTTTTTGGTGCTTTTTGAACTCCACTTTTGTACATCTTTGTAACTTTAGTGTTTGCACCTGTCCTCTTGTTTTCCTCAGTTCCACAGCTGGACTTCATACATTGCACCACCCTCCCTTGATTCCCACCAATATTAGATTTTGCATGCTGGCTTTAAGTGAAAGGTATTAACTGATGCACAACACCATATAGACGGGTATTCTAGGTGTGGTTGTAAGCGCTGTTGGTATGCATATTTAACTTCTTTCGTTTATAGGCCATTATATTTTTGGTAACCGTTTTCTAATCACCCTTTTACAAGAGTTACATAATGCAGTTGAGTTTGCAAAATTACAGTGGAACCTCGCTTAACGAGCTTAATTCGTTCTAGAATCACACTCGTTAAGTGAAACACTCGTTATGCGAAGCAGTGTTCCTCAAAAAATTAATGTAAAATACGATAATGCGTCCAATGTCGAAAAAAAAAATACTCACAAAATGCTATGTATAAGTTATACTATAACATTTATTCAAAGAAAATTATATACATATTTATGGAGAGTGAATCATCTTTATCTTTTCTTCAAACGCGGAACGAACCTACATGGAATGCGAATTCGATTTGCAGGAAAAAATCAAAATAATTATGATACACAGCTAATTATTTTTTTTACTCGAAAGATGTCCAGAGACATTTGTTTTTGTCGATGCTTCAAAATTTAGTGAAAATGCGACACAGCAATATCATTAAATTTGCAGCGCATATAGCCACTTTATTATTAGGGTGATGCTTCTCAATGTGAGAAGCAACAGTTTCCCATGCTTTTAGCATTTTTCTTATTTTGCCAGAAGATTATTGCTTTTCTGTTACCTTCTCCCCCTCCTCCTCCTCTGACAAACTTTCCTCAAGAACGTCTTGCTGTGAAACACGATGTAACTCCATAAGCTCTTCGATGGTCAGCTCTTGGCTGCGCTCTTCTTCAAGCTCTACGATATCACCGTTATCCACTTACAATCCCTTGATAGTGGCCAAAGACACAATCTCGTTGACTACAGGTTCCACGGGTACTGTCTCGAACCCCTCAGAGTTACAAATCGACAACACTCTCCGGCCAAAGCTTCCTCCAAGAAGAAGTTAGGGTTCTCTTGGTAACCCCTTCCCCCGCCTTGTGGTTCATCTTGAGGCAGGCAACGGTGTGGAAGTGATTATTCCAAAACTCTTTGAGAGTGAGGTTGGTCCCTTCAGTCACCTAAATACAATGCTCGAAGAGTGCTTTAGTGTAGAGCTTCTTAAAGTTAGAAATAACTTGCTGGTCCATTGGCTGGATTAACGGAGTGGTGTTGGGAGGCAGACACTGGATCTTGATTAACTTAAATTCATCATGGAGGTCATCTTGTAGGCCTGGAAGATTCATGTACGTATATCACAATATAACACAAGTTTGAGAAAATGTGTGATCAAAAGTGACAGTGCTACTGGAACGAGTGCTAAACACTGATGTAACATGCGCACAATCCGGGACTTCCCCTCACCTCGCCACTCGTTATGCGAAACGTCGCTCGTTAAACGATTAATTTTTTTACAATTTGTTTTGCTCATTATGCGAATTACTCGTTATGAGAGGTGCTCGTTGAGCGAGGTTCTACTGTACATTCATTGACTTTAAAATGGTTTTCGATAGCTTACACAGAAAATAAAAGTCAGAAGATGGCTATATATTGGCCACACGCTTATGCGAGGTGGGCATAAAGGTAATGGAAAACTCGTGGATTGAGAGGCGAGACATCCACTAGAAACTTGTGGATTGAGAGGCGAGACATTCACTAGAAATTCGTGGATTGAGAGACGAGATATCCACTAGAAACTCGTGGATTGAGAGACGAGACATCAACTAGAAACTCGTGGATTGAGAGGTGAGACATCCACTAGAAACTCGTAGATTGAGAGGTGAGACATCCACTAGAAACTCGTAGATTGAGAGGCGAGACATCCACTAGAAACTCGTGGATTGAGAGACGAGATATCCACTAGAAACTCGTGGATTGAGAGACGAGACATCCACTAGAAACTCGTGGATTGAGAGGCGAGACATCAACTAGAAACTCGTGGATTAAGAAACGAGACATCCAATAGAAACTCGTGGATTGAGAGGCGAGACATCCACTAGAAACTCGTGGATTGAGAGGCGAGACATCCACTAGAAACTCGTGGTTTGAGAGGCGAGACATCCACTAGAAACTCGTGGTTTGAGAGACGAGACATCCACTAGAAACTCGTGGATTGAGAGGCGAGACATCCACTAGAAACTCGTGGATTGAGAGGCGAGACATCCACTAGAAACTCGTGGATTGAGAGGCGAGACATCCACTACAAACTTGTGGATTGAGAGACGAGACATCCACTAGAAATGCGTGGATTGAGAGACGAGACATCCACTAGAAACTCGTGGATTGAGAGGCGAGACATCCACCAGAAACTCGTGGATTGAGAGGCGAGTCATCCACCAGAAACTCGTGGATTGAGAGGCGAGACATCACCTAGAAACTCGTGGATTGAGAGGCGAGACATCCACTAGAAACTCGTGGATTAAGAGGCGAGACATCCAATAGAAACTCGTGGATTGAGAGGCGATACATCCACTAGAAACTCGTGGATTGAGAGGCGAGACATCCAATAGAAACTCGTGGATTGAGAGACGAGACATCCACTAGAAATCCGTGGATTGATAGACGAGACATCCACTAGAAAATCGTGGATTGAGAGCCGAGACATCCACTACAAAGTCGTGGATTGAGAGACGAGACATCCACTTGAAACTCGTGGATTGAGAGGCGAGACATCCACTAGAAACTCGTGGATTGAGAGACGAGACATCAACTAGAAACTCGTGGATTGAGAGACGAGACATCCACTAGAAACTCGTGGATTGAGAGGCGAGACATCCACTAGAAACTCGTGGATTGAGAGGCGAGACATCCACTAGAAACTCGTGGATTGAGAGGCGAGACATCCACTAGAAAGTCGTGGTTTGAGAGGCGAGACATCCACTAGAAAGTCGTGGATTGAGAGTCGAGACATCCACTAGAAACTCGTGGATTGAGAGGCGAGACATCCACTAGAAACTCGTGGATTGAGAGACGAGACATCCACTAGAAGCTCGTGGATTGAGAGGCGAGACATCCAATAGAAACTCGTGGATTAAGAGACGAGACATCCACTAGAAATCCGTGGATTGAGAGACGAGACATCCACTAGAAACTCGTGGATTGAGAGGCGAGACATCCACTAGAAAGTCGTGGATTGAGAGACTAGACATCCACTAGAAACTCGTGGATTGAGAGGCGAGACATCCACTAGAAACTCGTGGATTGAGAGGCGAGACATCCACTAGAAAGTCGTGGATTGAGAGACGAGACATCCACTAGAAACTCGTGGATTGAGAGGCGAGACATCTACTAGAAACTTGTGGATTGAGAGGCGAGACATCCACTAGAAACTCGTGGATTGAGAGGCGAGACATCCACTAGAAACCCTACTGTGAACGTTAAAGAGAGAGCCTGAGGTGCTTTATATCGAAAAATTATCAGGAAGTAACGGAATAAAAGAATCGACTGCGACATATAACTATTTCAAAGGATATCGAATGAATACATTACAAGCAATAATATAACACTGACTTTGTGGGCAAAGCGCGGCTATACACACACACACACACACACACACACACACACACACACACACACACACACACACACACACACACACACACACACACACACTCACACTCACACTCACACTCACACTCACACACACACACACACACACACACACACACATGACTTAGTATCGTATCTTCGTCGATAACCTTGCTTTGTTTCAGCCCGGAAACTTGGTTAGGTGAGTCTCTGAGAAGGGGAAAGAGGGTTACAGTTGACCACGGAAGTTAATGAAACAAGTAAATGATAGCCAGAAATGGCAAGAAATAGCAGAAGTTAAATGTTCAGAGAATGAGAAATGCGTCATAGAAAAGCATTTAACGTTTTACTTAGTTTTAAAACGTTCTCATTATCAGTATTGAAGACAACAGTCTTGAGTAGCGAAGACAATTAGAAGATCCCAACTGGAGAAGACGAGCCGTAATGAAATATAAAATGGAAATAATGTCGTTGAACTCGCAGGCGTAGAACTGGAACTTGCAATAGTTAAATTAAAACCGATACAACTCTCCCAGGGGTATTTGAAATATCCAGTGACATGATCTGTTTCTTCTTCGATTGCCTTGTCTGGGGCAGACATCAGCGATCATGGCTGTCCAGTGTGTGTAACATATCTGGGAGTTATATTTGACTCAAGATTGCCGGGAAATTGCCGTATCTGTTAAAGCTGAAATTAAAACAGAAAACTGCAACAAGGAAGTAATAGAGTGTTTGTGCAGCGAGCACTGAAAGAGATTACTGAAGATAGTTAGGACAGGCACCACACCCTGACCTTCCAGCCACATGCTCCTTAAATAACCATAAAGCACTCATAATGTTTTATCTCAAACTTCAGGATAGTTGTTAGTGCACATGGCCCGACAAAATAGGAAAATTTAGATTCGTAATAGAATACATTCTACTCGGCTTGGGTCACTAGAATTACAAGTAATAGCTCCCCCCCCCCCCTTTTTTTTTTTAAACTAACCACTGAACACTTGCTGAGCGATGGCAGTACCACGTGGGCTGCACGTAACTCCCTATAGATCTTCTGCCACTTGTTTTGGCTGGCGTCGACGGGGAGCCTGTGGCAGTCATTTAACAATTTGTATGAGCACATATTTAAAATGACAACTGGCATGCATTCTTGCCACCGTTCCAGGTCGGGCTCCCGCCAACGGCCGTACGACGGTGAAAATACACTCTCCTTCCGTTGCTAGGGTGTTGCCCGGGCCTACACAAAGACTAATAGTACTGTAACCATGCATGTCTAAAAGGTGATAAAAGAATATTGTCACGAGTCACGCTTATCATTTGTAAAAAAAAAAAAACAACAACTATATGCACTCAAGACATATGCAATTGACATAGAGCAGAGAATGCCTTTCACACTATATCAGCACCTGATCCTGTCAGTGGTTGATTATGGCCTGGGACTGCTTACCGTCTCAAAGAGTCAGATTGACAAACTAGAGCGCATACAGAACGCAGCTGTACGGGTCATTCTGGGTTGTACCAGAGAAACCCCAGTGGTGTGTATGCGATACATCCTTGGCTTGCCGACTGCTGCAGGTAGGCACAAGGTGCTGCATGCGTAGTCATATCTCAGGGTAGCTGCAGATACAGACCACCCTTTGCACGAAGCTTTGGGTGCAGTTAAGGGTCAGCGGCTGATAAGAGGGAAATTGAAAGCTCAGGCAGAAGACACAATCATCCTAGCATCCTCGAGAACATTAGGCGAGGAGAGGAGTCGTTCAGAGTGTAAGAACAGTAAGATTTGTGTAGGGCCCTAATCACACTGAGCCGGCAATGCAAAGACTGGCCAGCAGGTGCCACTGAGATGGAAATTCAGCAATTAATTCAAGATAATGCTCGCTCAGAGAATTTGATCATTTACACAGACGGTTCAGTGTCAAGAGGCAAAAGAAGTGCTTGGGGCTTCTTAGCAAAAGTTAATGGTCGAAGTTTGGCGCAGGAGAGCCTAGCATATGGTATCACAACATCCATCTTAAGAATGGAGGTAGAGGCGGTCACTGCAACTTTCCGCTGGTTAGAGAACACCACACACACACACACACACACACACACACACACACACACACACACACACACACACAAACACACACACATCGTGATTGTAACTGACTCAGAAAGCGTGCTGAGGAAGATCAGAACAGGCATGCTTCGTGCATATTGGCATGTTTTGCAGTTGAGAATACGGGTGAGGAGTATTGTCTGGATTTCTTTTACCGCGGCAAGCCGATGTGTTGGGAAATGAACAGGCGGATATCTGGTTGGCTCTGCACAACTTGGTGGAATACTGATACATGATAAGGCAGACGTGGTTATTGCCTTGTGGGAGAGCGTGTACAGTTCGGAGGAGCAGATGGATCACCACAGTCTGGCGAGACTGATGCGGGGTGAGTCTGGGGGGGGGGGGGGGGGGGGTGAGTGACGAGAGGGTCTGGCAGATGCTCGAGACTCAGAGGAAAGGCAAGACGGACGTTTAATCAGAATGCTGCTGGCACCATTAGTATCGGAACTTTTTGCTGGCTGATGAAGATGGGGACGGAGCGCTTATGGGAAAACCCCGAGTGCTGCAATGTTGGTTCTTGAATCAAATCAGATCAAATCAATTAGGAAACTAAAGGAGGAAGACTGCAAGCTCAACACTTGCCAGACTGTTGGTGAGTCTACAAAATCTGCAGGAAACAGTCCAGTTCATTCGACGGATGCCTCACTGATGGAGGTCTGCTCTAGGCAAATGAAAACAGTCACGTTATCACTGCGATCAGAGGACAAGGTCGACTACCAAAATGAACAACAAACTTTTAATGACTTCTGACGTCTTACGTTGACGTATAAAAAAAGCAGAGAAAATGTGTGCCGAACCAGTTCTCCCCAGCGATCAAAGAAACAATTACAAATAAACTGAAAAACAATGTAGGAAATTTGGTTATCTGTAATGTAAAATCTAACTGAAGCCGTGAAGCGATTGCTTGACCTTGTGTCAAACTGTGACGCAAACTCACATTAAGTTAAAGAATGCACAGGTGTAGAAGATCTTTAGCATTTGCCATACCTGCTTTGTGTGTGTGTTTCTGTGTGTGTTTTTGTCCGTCCGTGCATATGTGTATATATATATACACACACACACGTGTGCGCGCGCATGGGTTCGATCTGCGTGTATTGGAGTGTTTATCAGTGTACTTACGCGTACAATAGATTAAGTAACCACGAGGAATAGATTCAATGCATTTCAATGGGAATATAAATTAGCTATTAGGGGAATAGACTAGATAACCGACAATCTGTCAACTGAGGATATGGTGGTCTTAAATCTGTCACACCTAAGTCACTTTTACGGGAATGCACTTTGACACACGACTAGCTAGTTAGCTAACCCTTAAACATGTCAAGGCTTGTCCGGACCACTGTCTACCGACATTGAAGGATCTGCAAGCCAAATTCACTCTTTTGCAAAACAAATATATCCTTTTTGCAAATCAGATTTACCATTTGGCAATCAAATTCACCTTTTCGCAGAACGTGAAACGCCATACTTTCAGTAACGACACCCCTCCCCCCCCCCCTTCTCTCCCCCCACACACACACCAACACTCGCCCAATGAAAGACGAACCCATAATTATTATGAAGCAAGGCAGAAGGTTTAACCACTTCGCCACGGATATAACCATACTGCATATAAATATGAAAAGGTGCGGACACTGCCGCAATTGAAAGACATCAAAATGAATATTTCAATAGGCTAAAAGAAGAAATTGCGTTTTTTTCTCTTGAATTATCAGTCGATTAAAACATGGCGATGATGAGATTATGAATTTGTAATATATTTCTATTTCTATTAAAAACGTTTTACTGTTGTTTGTTTTACTGCTGACAGACTTATTCGTGAATAAGCCGACCCAAATAGAGAATTGCTAGCATATTAGACACTATAAAGTGTATACACCCAGTTACTGTATGCATAGCGGTCCTAATTGGTGTTCCTTTGGTAAACTAGACGCGTCAGTAGAGGATTATGTAACTGCTCAGTAGTGGTTTTCAGAGAAGGCTAACGGTGTGGGAAATCAAACAATACCAAATACGAGAAGAAGCATGGTAGAGACGAAATAAAAACACTCGACTGGTTTGGCAATAGGTGGAATGTAAGGATAAAAGTGTACAAGTACTCTCTACCGTCTGACGTGTGTTATCTCCCCGGAGGCTTTCTTTCCTGCACTGAAGATCTTGCTTACCTCGTGACGATGGCTGAATGGTAAAACCACCTGAATAGCTTTCTATTCACATCTTCTTACGTTTCCTTTTTTTTTTTCAACAGCAACTTTTTGCTAGATTAACTTAACAGGTAAATGGGGGTAAAAAAAAATGGGGCGGGGCGGGGGGGGGGGGGGGAATTATACTAGAATACAATCTTTCTTTGTATTGAAGTAAGTGTGGGTTGAAGCGATTATGTTTCTGTAGCACAGTGTTTTAGAGTTTGTCACAGCCTTGCAGCCACCGAGGCAGTGTTAAAGAAGGTAATCCAAACCAATTAATGGCGTTAGGCCACCATATCCTTTGTTATCAAGGTGTTCGTTTACTTTTGGTCCACCAACATCGTTTTGTTATCACACAGCTTGGTGGAGTTCACCAGCTTGGCGACTTCTGCATGAGTAATCAAAGTGTGTTGATAAAAAGCATCTAGATAAACATCTTTGTGACATTTTTGCCATTGCTAATGTCTATTTTTTTTTTTCCGGCTGACATTTAAAGACCGTTTACCAAAGTACACTTTTAATGGCGAGTCATACATTAAAGTAGAAATAAGTTGAGAAGCTGTAAGCCAAACTATTTCCTCGAGGAGTTCAAGAAACAATTCGGCCAACAACCTCTCGGCCAATCGCTTCTACTTGTTTCTTGATAGTTCTGCAAAATAATTTAAATTAATTCCATTTCCACTTTTGTGTTAACAATTTTTTTTAACTCTACTAGAGGCAGAGATAGAGATAGAGAGAGAGAGAGAGAGAGAGAGAGAGAGAGAGAGAGAGAGAGAGAGAGAGAGAGAGAGAGAGAGAGAGGAGAGAAGAGAGAGAGAGAGAGAGAGGGGGGGGGTTAAATTAGGAACTAACTCGAACAGCCAAGTATTGCAGCTGTGGGAGTATGGCGACCTTCTGACGCAGTAGTAGAGTTCCTTTCTCTGATGAGGAACGACGTTTTCCGACCACACGTGCACGTGATTTGGGTGAAATCAGCGCCTACGGTATCCCTAGATAATAAACGTTTCTGAAAGACAGCAGGACACTATCCCCTCATCATACTGTGGGCTGGGTCCACCATCAGCAGTTGCACACAATTGTCTTAGGCTTACCTTTGTTTGCGTCTAGGACATCAAGTATATAATGACCCGAAATCATGCACGTCTAATCCAGTTTGCTAACTCTAACAGCTTTCAGGTCGTCACCTTGCTGTTTCTTGTCCAACGTTTCCTGTAAGCTTCTTGTATGTGTGTCCTTGGTAGCTTTGCTCACGAAGAGAGAAACATGAGGCTTTTCTCATGCTCACTCTATTAATGTAGATTATCGTGCATAGCAAAGTATTTCTCGAGTTTAACAAAATCACTTGGATACAGAATTTGTAGGATTATTAGCTTCGACATAAATACATTTGTCGGACCTAACAAAACTGACTAAAATACAATTTAGAGGATATTACAAATAGATTTAAAACGGGTGTATTAGGATCTACAAAATTATAATTCAAAAAACGTTTGTAGGTTCAAACAACATAGCTTAAACAGTATTTGTAAAAATATAACAAAATTGGACGTTACTACGTGCACACACAATTCTCTAGGACATAACACGACTAAAATCAGCATTACGTCTACAAAAGAATCATATCGCAATAATCCGGAGTTATTAGTGTTGTAAAACATGTTCTTAAAACACGGAATGAACAGTGGAGAAAACAACAAAAACAACAACCAGATAATAACAGAACCTTCTCATGTTTCACCACTCATAAAGTAGACCCTAACCAGGTGATTATAAATTGTTTACTACGATAAATATTTTAGAATGGAAGCTAAAACAAAAACTACAGTTTAACAAACAACGCAGACATGTTAACATTATTCATAGAAAAAAAAAAAATTAATATGGCCATCCCCGTCCCGACCCTTCATTTGCTCATCAATAGAAAGATTCAGCAAGCTCATTGTCACTAGTTTACCGTAAGAGGCGAATGTAAATGGGGTAAGCCATGTATAGCAGAAGTATTCTTTCCAACCACTATTGATCTCTTAAGCCTATGTTACGGTCTAATAATGTGGAAGGTACGCTGGCACCAAAGAGGTTCATTGGCAGGTTAGGCAGTAGCGTTAGTAAGAACACTTTTCTTCTAACTGTACATGGATATTTTCAAAACGGTTTTTTATTGAAACGATTGAAAACATCATTTACCTAATGTGGCATGCTGAGAAGCGTTGGCGGCCATAATTCCTCTGCTGACACGATCACATGAATCATGGCTGGAGTCTGTGTTCTTGTCGGGAACACATTATGTGGCTAAGCCATTCGGCAGTTTATGTCTGTCTCTCTGTATCCCTATAATTTACCCCTGGCACCAGCGAGCCCTAATCTGTCTTTAACAAATGTTATTGAAACCTTTCTGACACTCCCTCGTCGCACATAATGGAGAAATGACTACCTTACGCTTGAACCAAACTGGAGAAGATCTCGACACTGGTGGCCTCTTTAAATATAGTAACCATTAGCTAAAAGAGGAGGAGCAGTGGGGGTCCTTCATGGCGAATTGGTTAAGCCTTTTGTATCGCACTCTGAATGTCATAGGTTCGTTTCGCGGATAACGTCGTTCGGTTTATGAGTTTAATTTTTACCGAGATCAACGGAAGTCGTAGCTGGAGCTACGGAGTTCGTACTTTGTGTGACGTTCGCGACATGATGACAACTGTTTTGCGAAGGGAAACCAAACCATTTAAAACAAAACCTAGTCCGATAAAGTCGATCCTCTCGACTGTAACACGATGTGAAGTAGCCTCCAGTACTCATAACACACTTCACGCCTCCATGTTCCAAGTCACTTTGTAGCGATCGTGAGTGTAGGCAAATAGTTACGGAAACACAATCTACTACAAGAGATAAATACAGAAATCCAGTAGCAGGTAGGAGAGTAAACATGTTAATTCTCTGTTAACCAATTGGGAAGCCCCATATATTAGATACCAGTAGAAAAAAAGCAGTCACTGTGAGAATTTCTGGCGTGTGCTTGATGAAGATTAGGTTAGGATATTTGAACATATCGGTTCAAATGTCCAGTGGGTGTGTTTCTAGCTGAATAATAAACCGGTTTCAATGACCACCTCATGTCTCCTACTAAACATGTATGCTATGAGAAAAAACCTTTTGTTCGTGCATGTTTCCGAGTCTCGAAGAAGAATCCGGACTGTGCAACATTTACCTTTTATATTTCGCGAGATATTTTTGTGGCATAAAACGTCTGGCTGACTAACAGATGGAAAATCGCTCGGCTAACAAGTTGGAAAGTCTAACTCGATCACAAGGTAATGGTTCGATGGGTTCATGTCAAGAGCTGTCCCACCTTCCAGAGGGAATTAAAAAAACATTGCTCCAATGACATCATTCCCCGAGAGGTCCGGCAAGAAAACCCGGTCAACAGATGCCGGGAAGATGTCTGTCGAAAGACTCAATAATCACAGCTTTGCCTTTAAACCGACGCATAATAATAAAGTAAAATCTGAAAATCAGACAAGCAGAAGAAAAAGAAAATAATTTTGTTGAGAAGGAAGGAAAGGGTGGGACGGATGAAGAGAAACGAAGAAGTCGGAGGAAGAAGAATAAAACAGAAGTGGAGAAGAATCGCCTTTTCTGTTAGGCCTTTTCACGGTCTCCTCTGACAGCAACCTCCCCTAGCTTATTACTTGTTCTTTTCCATTTAATACACGACGTCTCAGTGTCAAAACTTCCGCCTCAAGCACGTCTTTCATCAAAGAACTGTCTATGTAACTAAAGAATTGACCACCTGTTCACACTAGCAAGCGTTTTATTTATAAGGGGCTGACCTATTATTTTTTTAGACCTACCCTCATTTTAATCTCGGGTCGAATTTACTTCCCATACAGTTTACTGGTATTTGTTTTGAAGGTTAGGTCGCACTACTTCATGCATTTCTGCTACTGAAGTTGGCCTAACGAATTCGCTATCGTGATTATAATTCAATGATGTGACCGATGTTTGCTTCTTTTCTTTGTTTCTGCTCAAGATGCCACTTACTTTAGCCACTTAAAAATGTGCGAGGATCATGTAGACATTGAACAGGACCTCAGGCAATAGTGGTAGTAGGCGTTGGGGTAGGGGAAGAGTCATATAGACTGCCCTGAGAACCGTGGGCAAAAGCATTGCACTTCGGCTACGACATGCATGACTACTATTGTTGCCGTCAGTTTCCTGTTTGCTAAAATGTTGTCATAATTTTTTTTTCAACATGTATAAATCGGGGGTCGGCTCTGTGGCTAAGTCGGTGTGAACGCTTCGTAATGCTGAGGTACCGGGTTCGATTCCAGCGCCTTACGTTGGTTTCGACAGTGGCATCAGGGGGCCGACCGTCCAGGAGCAGTGGCAAACTACTGGACGTAAATTTGCCTAGAGAAACCCCACAACAGCCATGGGCTGCTGGGGTTGGTTCTGCAACGTCCTGTAAAGGATATGCAACTAACCTATAAATCTGGGGGAAAAGGACACAGCTAACAACAGTATTGACGCGCTTGCTGCCCATAACTGTCCAACGCCATGGAAGTCGCAACTTGAAACAGTTCTTTATTTCGCTAATAAATGCGTGTACTGGAGGAGCTCAGTCGCTACTTGCGTGCAAACAGGCTGTAAATAATATTGAATAGGTAAATGAGCAAAGGTTTTAGCTTGAGGTTAGTAAATGCTAGAACCTAATAGGATGATAAAACAGAGCTTTCCGCATACAGGTGCTTGTGGTGATGTGTCACTGGACAGATGCATGACACGGTCATCAGACGGGCTCTACGCGAACACACTCGACATGTCGTGACTGGTTCGTAATTAGGAATCAGGAGTCTCAAGCTCGGGTTAGTGGATATTGAAGACTGGTTAGCGATGTCGATTACATGGTAAATCAGGCTGTGACCTTATTTATTGTTGCACTTTTCCAAATTCGAACACCAGCCTAATACTGCACTGTACTATGGTGTTAAATTTGTTATGCCCTGTCCTGAGGTGTTAAATTTGTTATGCCCTGTCCTGAGGTGTTAAATTTGTTATGCCCTGTCCTGAGGTGTTAAATTTGTTATGCCCTGTCCTGAGCTGTTAAATTTTTTAATCCCTGTCCTGAGGTGTTAAATTTGTTATGCCCTGTCCTGAGCTGTTAATTTTGTTATGCCCTGTCCTGAGGTGTTAAATTTGTTATGCCCTGTCCTGAGGTGTTAAATTTGTTATGCCCTGTCCTGAGCTGTTAATTTTGTTATGCCCTGTCCTGAGGTGTTAAATTTGTTATGCCCTGTCCTGAGGTGTTAGATTTGTTATGTCCAGTCCTGAGGTGTTAGATTTGTTATGTCCAGTCCTGAGATGTTAGATTTGTTATGTCCAGTCCTGAGGTGTTAGATTTGTTATGTCCAGTCCTGAGGTGTTAAATTTGTTATGCCCTGTCCTGAGGTGTTAGATTTGTTATGTCCAGTCCTGAGGTGTTAGATTTGTTATGTCCAGTCCTGAGATGTTAGATTTGTTATGTCCAGTCCTGAGGTGTTAGATTTGTTATGTCCAGTCCTGAGCTGTTAGATTTGTTATGTCCAGTCCTGAGATGTTAGATTTGTTATGTCCAGTCCTGAGATGTTAAGTTTGTTATGCCCTGTGCTGAGGTGTTAAGTTTGTTATGCCCTGTCCTGAGCTGTTAAGTTTGTTATGCCCTGTGCTGAGATGTTAAGTTTGTTATGCCCTGTCCTGGGGTGTAGGATGCTGACCAGTCCATGCTAGTGAGGTACGTGGTAATCATCACTGGCCTGATTCTGCTTACTTCTGATAGATTAGAGACGTGTAAAGCCACTTCTTGACAGATACAGCCGCTGAATGTTTCAAGTGCTAACACTTCACATCTACTAAGGCGCAGCTTTATGAGGCACTCGTCTACTAAGTGTGTATGCTTGTTTGATTTACGTCGCAAAGTTTGCAGATCACAAATTCAAATCCACGGTTGCTGTAGCTGCAATGATCTTCTTTTATTAGTATGTCTTCTATGTCCTTGCACTGGAACTGACAGGGTAAAGGGAATACAGGCAGACAAAACATCACACGGAGAATAAAATTAGAGAATTGGTTGAAAAAAAGATGAAGACTGGAGTCAGATGAACACAGTAGTAACTGATGTGGCCCAAGTTAATTGAGAACATATGCTCAGCTGGGGGATAAAAGGCAAAATAAACAGAGGAAGAAGAAGAAGAAGAAGGAGGAGGAGGGAGTTTTCTAATATCCAATTTTTATTGTCGTCGTTGAGAGTACCAATAAGTCCCCATATATCTATTAACGAAATTGTTATGGTGACGTAGTAAGCCTAACAATGTTTAATTTCCTTATCTAAAATTGAATTAGAAGAGTTAGCAACACACACATTTAAAAAAAAAAAATTAATGAGTTTTTTGTTCTTGATGGAAGCGACATACTTGTTAGAAAGAGCCAACAAAGCAGAATAATAAGTTAATCTTTTCAGGACATCTCTCGGAGTTAATCTTGTTCTCTTCCTTATTGGACGCGTTCTCCCGGAATGTGCGGTCACTTGGCTGGTCTTTAACAAGGCCGCTTTTTCTGTACATTTTCACATCGAAGTTGCCAAACGCTTGTTTCTTATTTTTTTTCCGTGCCTTTTTCCTTTTTTGTATACAGTGTTATGTTGGTAGTCGGTTTTCTAGTTTTTAAATTTGATCTTGGTTGTGGCCTGTCTGTTTGCTGTTTATGGTTCTATCTTCAGGAGATCTGTAGTGTGTCCAAGAAGCTACCAATTTGTTTGTGGTAATCCTAGAAGGTTAGACCTGGAGAACCGAGGGACCTCATAACATATCTGCGTTTTACTCAGTAATGGTCCAGTTCTTGTATGTTCATGCCTGCACATGCTTTCATCTATGTGTGTGTGTGTGTGTGTGTGTGTGTGTACCTCTGTGTATGTGTCTCTCTTTTTGTGTGTATATGTTGTGTGTGTGTATGTGTGTGTGTGTGTGAGAGAGAGAGAGAGAGAGAGAGAGAGAGAGAGAGAGAGAGAGAGAGAGAGAGAGCTTTTGTTTGTTCATACTTGTACTATCTCCTGTATGTTTATACCAGTATCCTGGTTCACAGAATACCCCGAGAATGTTTATACCGTTACCAAATTTGACAAGATACCCCGTGAATGTTTATACCAGTAGCCAGTTTGACAAGATACTCTGTGAATGTTTAGACCAGTACCCAGTACGCTATTTCATAAAATACTGCGTAAATGTTTATACCAGTACACAGTTTTACAAAAAAATAAATTCTTCGTGAATTTCAAACACGGACTTCGAATTCGAATCTAGGTACAACTCACGTTTGTCACACCATCTCATTCGGATGTGTGATTTCGTAGCGGTTCCCACAGGTTGTCCTATGTTGCAGGGGTGTTATGAGATTATGAGATGTCTTACAGCGTCCCAAAAACTGATTCCACGAGGTCGACACACTGTTTTCTAGACGAAACTACTAGGCAGCGCCCCCCCCCCCCGCAACATTCTTTTGTCCAACGACTGTTGTTTCTATAATTTGTTTGTTGTTCTGAGTGACTCAGACGCCGCAGGTGCCTGTTTACAACCAAGAAATACTACAGAGGGAAGCGCCGAAGGCACGACGATACGTTTGTACAATTTTACAATTTTACCAATACAAGTCTCATAATATTTATTAGTCTCTCTCTTACATGTGACTCACTTTCTTCTCAATAATCCAGTGTAGAGTTGACATTTCAACCCCCGGTAAAGAAAAGTGGGAAATTGGAAGAGATAAACAAGGGATGGGGGCTTAATGGGACAGCAAACGACTCAAAGGCGACATCGCCCATCTACCCAGTTGAGTGCATGGTCTGACACCCTGAGCTGTAAATTTCATAGGCAATTCTGTTCTGTGCTCTCGGATTTATGTTGTAAACTGCATATTCTGAAAAAGATGAGTGGTTGGTTGCGACAAAATTTGTAGTATGCCTTATTCAACAATAGTAACTGTGCACCTACTGGTTAGCCTTGACTGCTGCTTCCGTCAACGATGAACTGTATTAAAGTGACAACATGTTTGTGTTGGCACCTCTGGCGGCTACCTCATGCATATATTGTGTGTTCGAGCAGTAGGATTTTGCTGGGATTGATGTCTGTTTGGCTTTATAGTGATGGAAATTTTGTTTGGTTTTTATTTCTTCTTCACTGGCACAGGAACAGAACAGTTATGGGTGACTCGTTTCCGGTGAAGTTGAAACCCCGACTGATAGCTTGACTGATATTGTGTCCAATAGGTAGCCGGTTTCTGTTGTGTAGTTAATATTTTCTATTGTGCCCCTAAAGTTAGTTTCTATTTCATTCCAACAGTTACCCAGTTTATGATGTATCCTAACAGTTACCCAGCTTCTGCTGTGTTATATTTAATTCACAGTGTGACCTCCCCATAGCTCTGAATGACATGCACCCACTACATATGATGTTACTACCATCTGGATTAAACATTTTTGTGTGTTTATATCAGCGGCAGCAGTAGCCTCACATGAGGCCGTGTAAGAAAGGCGATATATATAGCCTGGTTAAAGGTTTGAAAAAAAAATATTAAAAAATATGGGTGGTGTGCATCTTGTTCCATAAATTCTGCTCGAATGCTCTAATGTAATTGTTAGCTGGGCGACATATATATATCGATTGCCGCTCCAGAATGGTTTTCCGTGATCTCTATTATCTCCCGTGCTTTCTCTGTCATTACCGCGCAGATGTAGTTTTCTTTCTTTTCCTTTCTTTCTTTCTTTCTTTCTTTCTTTCTTTCTTTCTTTCTTTCTTTCTTTCTTTCTTTCTTTCTTTCTTTCTTTCTTTCTTTCTTTCTTTCTTTCTTTCTTTCTTTCTTTCTTTCTTTCTTTCTTTCTTTCTTTCTTTCTTTCTTTCTTTCTTTCTTTCTTTCTTTCTTTCTTTCTTTCTTTCTTTCTTTCTTTCTTTCTTTCTTTCTTTCTCCCGTAATTATTTTTCATCTTTTTCTTTCTTTACCCATTTTGATGTGATCACCTGCTTAATAGGCGTTTCTTTGCTTTCTGATTATAATCTGGATATTATTATGTGAACAAATGCCATTCTGGTCTCAAGTCTCAGTGAAGGGAAAACCCCAACTGCACCTCCACGCGGTAGAGGACGGTAAACACACTGCGGTGTGGCCAACGCAGCTATGGGGACCGAGTATCTGCCGGGACAAGTGGACACCTCTGGGGTGCCCTTTGCTGTTAGCACTCACTTGCCTTAGCAATCGAAAAGGTTACTGAAGGCTGAGGATATAGTCTAAAGCCATGTGGATGTGGAAAGCAACGGGAAACTACCACATTACTCTCCCAAGAAACTCATCATGGAAGCCAAAAATAGGGGCTTTTGAGCTGAAATAC
The DNA here is from genome assembly GCA_905116865.2 of Candidula unifasciata. Lineage (NCBI taxonomy): Eukaryota > Metazoa > Mollusca > Gastropoda > Stylommatophora > Geomitridae > Candidula > Candidula unifasciata. The sequence continues at coordinate 754,849 of CAJHNH020000417.1, read as the reverse complement.
TATAGAAAGATTCTCAGAATATCTTGGACAAAGAAGATGAGAAATATTGACATCTTAAAAGATCATAACATCAAGGAAGATTGGCTAATAAACAGCATCCTTTCTCGAAAACTGAAATATTTTGGTCATATCAAGCGCCACGACGGATTGGAAAAAATTATAGCAGAAGGCATAGTACCAGGAAGAAGGGGCAGGGACCGACCGACACGAAGATGGGCACAGGTTATAAGTGACTCCTTGAATTAGGGAATGTCGCTCTCATCAGTTTGCCTGAAAGAAACTCGGTCTCTCGCCAGTTTTTCCGCCTCATGCACTTTCACATTCAAGGGACCTGCTACATGATGATGATGATTATGTGAACAGAATTGTGGTCCCAATAGGCATGTATTATTATAAGTCCCCGTTAACACGAATTTTTAAAAACACAAACTCTGGATTTGACCGTCCCTTGGAATTAGTGTTATGAGTGACATTTCTGTAACTGTCAATTTTCATGTCTTTGAGTGTGGCTAGTGCTGTTGCCACGCACTGTTGATTAGGGTTTTATTTGTGCCCCGACAAAAAAAAAAAAAAAAAATCCATTACCTTACTGAGGATTCGAACCTGTTCTCCCGCAAGGTGGGAAAGAGTTTCCCGACCTTGTTTTGTGTTTTTGTTTTAAAGGCTTTAAGAGTACTAGAGAAACGGTAACTCAGATACTTTTATTTTAGTCGAGGGTACACGGGTGAATTTAGTCTCGATTATTACTGTTTTCAGTTGAGGGTGTTAGAGAGACTGCCCTTTCTTATTCTTAGCGTTTACATGCTGTAGATTCCAGGGGAAATTCCTGGTTATCGTCCACCTCTGGCCTTTGGCATTGTATAGGAACTTGAGTTTTGCGTGCACATCCGTTTTACAGATCTGGCTTGTTTGTGTGCAGACTGGTGGTTCATCGCCTCTCAGGCAGATGCACTCTGACTTCGAAAGAAACACCTCTGATTAGTCGCCTTCTACGATATTCTTGTTAGGGGACAGTTGGTCTATTCCCCCAATGGGATCTAGGAACCCATACGTGGGATCCTGTCAACAACGACATGAAT